>PVHX01014682.1:0-49730 GCA_004024805.1 Geosciurus inauris | reverse complement strand
GGAGATACAGCCTTGATATTTGCACCCACTCTGTTATATTTTGTTTTTCTGACTTAACAACGGTACTAATTTTCCTTCTGCTTTCCTTAGGCTTGTTTTCCATTGCTTTTTCACAACTGAAATTTTATTCTAGATTCTATTTTCCTCTGAGCACAGATTTGTCAGTAAGTCATGGATTTTTATTTGGAAGATTCCCATTATCGGTATTTTCCAAATAGTCTTCCATTTCAGGCTTGACGTCCTCTTTGATTCTAGTTTCAGGTTGTTTCCATTATTTCAAAGTTTAAAGTTTCATTACTTTTCTCCACAGTTAGTACTTACTGATAATATTATTGCATGGCTAGAAATATATAATATTTGTTCTTATTAAATCTTATTTACAATTTTCTCTTTGTCATCTGATATATAGTTAGTTTTTATAAATGCTCCCTGAAGATTCAAATGGCAAATCCAGTCTCTGTTTATAAGTTCTCTATTTCAATGTACATTGTATCTATGGGACAAACCTTGTTATTTTCCTTAAATAGATTGTATATCTACTGATGTGTTTGCTCACAAAGAAAATTGTATTAAAATTGTATTAAACCCTCCGACCTCTGCTTCAGTTGAGCTTTCTCTTTGTAACAGATATCGCTCCACATCACTAGGAAAACAACATCTCTGGCTCAAATTCAGGTTCATGTTACAGCCTTGCTTTATGTTTAAGTTTTCCTGCTGCTTCTCTGTCCAGTTACTTGGGGATCAGACTTAGCAAATGGAAACGGAAGGAAGCCGGATCCACTGCACTGTGAGTGGCAGGCCAGGGCTGACATGGGCACTCCCCACCCACCTCCACCAGTCCAGCAAGGTTCCCGCTCCCTCTGCACCCTGGGCTTCCCTCACGGTGGGAAAGGGGTCCAGGTAGGTGTTAAGGGGCGGCAGGAAGACATCCTCCTCAGAGGCATTCACTTCCTCCTACAGAAATAAATCTCAGTGACTCGTCTCCAAGACAAAGTGAGGAACAGGCTTTGGTACAGAACATGCCAAGAGGTCCTGGGTCACACTGTTCCTGATGCTCACAGCTTGCCTTGGGGCTTTTCCCGGTCCCCAGTGGTTGGGCAGCATGCCCCTGTAGTTGCGCAGGTCTCACCATACCACTTATTTACGCTCTGAGGGGACATTTCTCTGCACATTGAGAATGTCACTGACCTTGCCTGGGGCAGTCATCAACTGCATGGACTTTGTGCTCTGGCCACAGCAGCCAACCCTTCACAGACATGATGAGATGCCAGGCATGGAGCTAGTTGTCTTCACCATTGTTCCCGTCAGTCCCACAAAGTGGACATGAAGTTTTATGAAAATCACACAGCTGTTGGGCGATGGAGTGGGGGCTCCAAACCAGTTCTTCCTAACGTCCATACCACAACCTTCTCTCAATCCTTCAGTGCCCAAGAATCACCCAGGGTGCTTATTTATTTGTTTGTTTATTTGGTACTGGGGATCGATGTGGCTTTCCCACTTGCCACATCTCCAGCCCTTTTTATTTTTTATCTTGAGACAGGGTCTTGCTAAGTTGTAGAGGCTGGCCTTGAACTTGTGATCCTCCTGCCTCAGCCTCCCAAGTGACCGGGATGACAGGTGTCCACCCTCACTCCTAGGCCATTTAGAATGCACATTCCAACACCCAACACCCCTGAATTCTAGCGTCTAGGTCTGCAGCGCACCTATAAATCTAGATTTTTACCAAGCATCTCAGCTGCATCTGATGCAGATGACGCGCGGTCATGCCTTGGAACACGGCGAGCCACGCCCAGTGGGGCTGGAGGCACCCACGCCTGCCGGCCACTCTCACTTGCTGACGAGGACCTCACTGCAGAGTGGATTTTGATTCTGGTGTGAAGGTCTAAGTAGAAAGGCCTGCTCATACCGTGCCCTCCACTGCCACCGCACAAACGCATTGAAGGGGAGCGAGTGTCTGGAGTCATGACAGCTGTGTCGTCCCACTGGGAAGGTTTGTGAACACCAACAGAGGTCGCGATCTAGCACATTTACAAGGCTTTCTGTCACCCACATCCTAAAACCAAAATTATCCATCAGAATTTTTGTGTTTATTCTGCCAAATCTAAAGTGTTAGAAAAAGAACAACGAACATCGTTTTCTTCTGCCAGAAAATAAATACCACTGCGTCTGGGCCACTTTCCCCCAATTTACTTTTCTCTTGAAGATATTCGCATTGAACACAGACAGCTCTATATTGTTTTTCAAGTTGTAACGGGAAGGTTAACCTGGAGGACGGTTTGCCCCCTACCATCTGGGTCACTTTATTTGACAGAAAAACATGTGCCATTTTAAATGTGGGTAGCAGCAAGTGGCTGGTGAACAACAGCCTCCAGGGAGAAGTCCACGATTCTGGCACCCTGTCCATCCGTCCGGAAGCCTCGCTCACTCTCCCTCAAAGGCTTACTGGTCGTGACCACCGGAGAAAGCAGCCCAAGAGCCCAGAACTGAGCACAGGAAAATGTGAGAGGACACCCTCTCTTCCCCGGATAAGCTGTGAACAAGCTGTCAACTGCTGTGGTGCTCAGTGCGTCCATTGGATCAGTCGGCTTCCTGTTACTGTAACAAACACTCGAGATAATCAGCTTAGAAAGAGAAAAGGTTTATGTTGGCTCACGGTTTGGAGGTTCAGTCCATGTTCAGTGGGCCTGTGCTGAGGCAGCACACCACGGCGGGAGCCCACGGGGAGCAAGGTCACTCACCTCGTGGCCAGGGAAGAACAGGAAGAAGAAGCTGCCAGGGCCCCTTTGTCCCCTGAGGGGCACACCAGTGACCAGAGGCCTCCCACGGGCCCACCTCTCACTGGCTCCACCCCCACAGCACCCACCAGGGACCAGGCCTTAACACACTGGGGACGTAAGATGCAAACGCGTTCCCCTGCAGAGAGGAGGATGCCACAGGTCGGAGGACGGCTGCGAAGGCCACAGTGAGACGCCTGCCACCGTTCCCTGCTCTCAGCCCTGGCCACCAGCCACAGCGTGCCGGTCACCGCTGCCCCAGCTCAGTGTGCCCGTCACCTGGATGCAGGCACTTCCTGTCCAGCTCTGCTCCTCGCCTCCTGAAAGGCTTCTGCATCCTGGTGAATGAGGGGCGTCTGCTGTGCTGGCCGCGCCAGCTTGGCAGGCCGCTAGAGCAGCGAGGGCGTCTGTGACCTGGGGTGCAGGAGTCGCAGACCACCCCAGCTCTGGCCCGGGGCCTCCGAGCGGAAGGCAGGGTGCAGGTGGAGGGGGGCCGCTCTCCCACTTCATGGTGCTGCTGAAATCAGTCAATCCAAATGCATCCATTTCATAGATTGGGCTTTGATAGCCTTTTGTTCCCCAAAATAATGAATTTTTATTGACAAACAAGAATCATACCAGAATTTCTTTGAAAAAAAAAACACTTTTTACCAGAAAATGTGGAAAACCACTGGTGCTCTGTGTCCTTTTCCCCTAAGGGGAGAGGGTGAAGTCACGGTGCAGCTCACGCAGCTAAGTGGGACCTAGGTGGGAACCCAGCTCCCCAAGCCCTGTCTCCTCCCAGCCTCACGTCAGGACAGACACCTGCATGGACGGCCATCACTGGCCCTAGGACAAGCCAGCTCCGTGACGAAGACAGGGTTGACCTCGGTCCTCCCATAACCCTGGCAACTCAGGAACCATCAAACAGTTTCTTGGAGGAAATTTTTAAAAACCATAATTGCTACTTTAAATTGATCCTATGACCCAAATTATATTTATATGGAATATTTTCTTTTTGATGTGAAACTGAGCATTTATTTTAGCAGTTATAAAACACTGTTTTTTCAGTAATTCAGTGGAAGGAGATTTCGTTTCCTAAACGACACGCCTGCCTAGGGTTTTTTAACCCTCTTGAATGAGTCTAAGAAACGCATTCTAAAAATCACAACTCTGTGTTAACGTGACTTCCTGTCTGATGTGAGGGGCCTGGGTCCTCTGGGGACCAGGGGGAGCTGCACTAGAAGGGGAGCAGGAAGCTGGGCGCACTCAGCACCACGTTCTCACGAGAAGCACGCTGACGTCAGAGCCCCAGACTCAACTGTTCAGTTCATGATCAGATTTTGGTTTAAGCCACGGTCTCAGTGCGCTGGGGGAGCAAAGCTGTGCTGCTTCAGCTGATGTTTGCAATGTACCTTCAGCTGGGCCCACTGTTCTGGGTCATGTCCAGCCCCGAAATGCCAGGCAAGGCCGGGCGTGGAGGCGCACACCTGTAATCCCAGCACGTAGGGAGGCTGAGGCAGGAGGATGGCGAGTTCAAAGCCAGCCTCAGCAATGGCGAGGCGCTAAGCAACTCAGTGAGACCCTGTCTCTACATAAAACACAGAATAGGGCTGGGGAGGTGGCTCAGGGGTCAAGTGCCCCTGAGCTCAATCCCCTTTGAACGGCATTTCAAATGGAAAACAAAGCTCTTCGTGGTGCAGTCTGCTCCAGAGGAAGACCGCTTGTGTTGATCAGTGATCCAACTGGTAGCACAGTGCTCGCAGACTCCTTTCTAAGCCATTAACTCATTTCTCGCCTTTCGTCCTGTAAATTGAAGCACAGAAATGCTGTGGTGAGACCATCAGAGGACACTCCCCTTAGCAAGGGAGTCCAGAGCTGCCTGTGGCTCTCGCTGTCATTACATCTTCGAGCAACAGTAAAGAACCAGCAAGAATCGGGGAGCTAGGAGCAAGGACACCCCGTCTGTTACACCCGGGCAGCAGGCACGCCCGAAGTGCAGAGGCCGAGGGAGAGGAAGCAGCTGGGGTGGGAGGCTCGGCTGTCCTCCCTGCACCGGTCGGGAGGAGGACCTGCTCGCCTGCTGTGCGGAGATGAGAGCTGGGTGGGGAGAGAAAAGCAGAGCTGTGTCTGACAGCGCCTTGTACATCAGAGTGACGGCCACCACGGAGACCTTCAGAACCAGCGCTCACCAGAGGGAGGGGCCCCGCAAGGACCCTGGGAGAAACCCCAGCTACTGCGAGCAGCTGGCTCCTGCTGCACCAGGTCACGTCAGTCCTACCTTGAGGGGTCTGCAGGGACATTCAGGGGTCCCGCTGTGCCAGCCAGGGCCAGGGCCAGGGCCAGAGCAGAGGCACCGTCTGATCTGGTGGTTGTGGGAGCTCAACCAAGGGCTGGTCCACAAGGGCCCAGGCAGCGAGGGGAGCAGCAGAGCCTGGGGCGAACAGGTGCCCTGAGGGGAGCCAGGGAAGGACACAGTTCTGGAGAGAGGGAGGGGAGAACCGAGGCCTAGGAACCAGCTGCAGAGCAAGGGGACCGCAGGAGTGAGCCGGAGCCAGAGGAGGGGACTAGCAACAGACAGCCCCTGGCCTCCTTGGAAGCCAAGCCACAGGAGCCTCTGAAGGCTGTGGCACCAGCAGCCTCCCAGGGTCCAGGCAGAGCAGAGGAGGGAGGGTCCTGGAGGGAGGGCCCCAGCCCACCCATTTAGCTGCCTCCAGTTGCCCCTCCAGGCTGCTCACTGACCCAGGAAGATGCAGCCCAGATGCCCTGTGTGCAGGCACAGAGCTGTGGGCATCTGGGCTGAAGCAGCCAGTGCCCGGGGCACACAGCCACGGAGTGGGCGGTTGAGCAGGTCCCCCCATGCGGTGGGGAGTCTGGGACCGCAGGGACCGTGTGTACCCTGCCCTCCACGCAGGATGCTCCAGGAATGGGCCCTGCTGGCAGGTCACAGGCACCTGGGCAGGCTCAGAGTGAGACCATGCAGGAGGCAGGTTTCAGGGCCTCTGCAATCCAGGGGAACGAGAGCTTCACCAAGCCTCAGACTCGAGTTCGTTCTGCAAGTGTCAGGGAAGAGTTGTCTGAGAGCATGTTGGAATCAGACCTTATTTAGCCTCATTGTAATAACTATTAACAATGGGAAGAGACCATGAGTCTCCTTAAGAGCAGGGTTTGATCCTGTTACCAAGTATTTATCGAGCACCTCCTCTGTGCCGGGTACCATGCTGTGTGAAGGGATACGGGGAAACAGGACTGTGTGTCCTGGAGCTCATCTGGCAAAGGATCCCAAACTAAAACCACGTATGTGGGGACTCTGGATGTGGTGCAGTGGTAGAGCCCTCGCCTAGCATGCACGAGGCCTCGGGTTCTATCCCAGCATTGAAAAAGCAAAATTTAAATAAATTAAAACTTATTTTTACGCCCAACTGAAATGCGAATTCCTTGAGCACAGGACTCTGTATCTTTTTCTCAGAGGGGTCCCAGGACCTTGGTTGACTGGAGGACCATCCACAGCCTGAACTTACCTCCTGAGCTGTGTTTAATGCACATCAAACTACCTAACCTGTGAAGCCCAGGGGAAAACAATGTGAAAATGTCTATGATCGTGACCCTGCTCCAGGAGGCAAGTGTCTCGGCTCCCATGCAGTGAATGTCCCACATTTGATCAGACCACAGCGGGACAAGGAACATGAAAGGACCTTTGTGTGTCTCGCCCCCTGTTTGCTGGGGATGCAGCTAATCGTGGCATCCCTCGTGGCATCCCTATTTTGCTGAACCGAACGCTCAGAATTCTACATGTGCCAAATCACTCCTCAAAGTGAGCGCTTGGTTGGAGGACTCCTCCAAGAGGGGCACTTCCGCAGGCCTCTCAGTCTGTATCCCTGCTGCCCATATTTATCCTTGCTATTAATTTTTTCCAAAATCACATTTAATATTTAGCACTAACAACCGCCAGGCTTCCAACCAGTCATGTTAACGACACTCCTTCCTCTTCCAGCCTTGTGCTCGTCACACGTTGACAAGGTCTCCTACGGGGTTATGGATCCCAGTTTTCCTAGCATTGGGTACATTCATAGAAAATGGAGACTGATTCCTGATGGTTGTTTTGAAAAATCAGAACGGCATAAACACCGATAACGCTGAAGTCAACCAGCGCAGGAAATGGGACGTGAGTAAAACGTTTCTCATAAAGAGCAAACTTTTGAACTTTCGGTGCTTATTTTTCCCTTAGAAATATCAGCAGTTTTGTCCACTTTGGTATGAAATGATTGGAAAGGTCTCTCTCTCTCTCTTTTTAATGGAAAAAACTACTTTTCAAGAACTGCAATTTTGTGCATCCCCAGGGAACTTGTAGTTGAAAGCTAAAACGCAGGAAATCTCCAGATTCAGGAAAAAGCCTGGCAGCCAGCCCCACACAGAATGAGCTGGTTCCTCTGCAGCACAGTGCTAAGAAGGAAAATCGAAAGCCAGGAGCCATCCTGGCCAGTTCTGGGGGGGAGCTGGAGTTGGTTCTGCTCCTTAAGCTCCTCAGTGGGAAAGCAGAGGGCGGGGTGGATTCCACTGCTGCTGGAAAACAAGGGCCAAACCCCCAAGGAGCAGGCGAGCAGAGTCAGACCTGCCGGAAGCTGGCCTCGCAATCACCCTGCGAGGACTCCGTGGCCTCACCGTGGCCGATACCAGAGAAGGGATAAGTGAACTATGCAAAGGAGATGCTAAGGGCTAAGAAGAGGAAAGATGAGAGCTTTATCTCTAAAGGTCAGAATCTAACTGGTTTCAGGGAGATGCCTCGCCCAGGGGAACACCCACCATCCCCCCCGGCCACCGACCGGCAGCCCTTTCCTTCTCCTGCGTGTGGGTTTTTCTCTGGGCAAAGGATGGGCGTAAGTACTGTTCCACGCGGACCCTGCCGTCCTCCTGCAGCCTGAGTGAGCCAACCGAGAAGCTGGGAAAGAGGAAGTCAACAGTCACTGCACACACACAACATGGAAGTCGCCAACACAATACTTAATCGCCTCTCCGTTATGCCATGGGGCCACGCAGAGCTGTGGAGGGCGGCAGGTTCAGGGCTGAGGACCCCGCAGGGCTGTGGGACGGATGTCTGCGACAGAGCCAGCATCCAGGTCCTTGCCAGCACTTACACTGGCTACCAGTGGAAAACACCACACCTGGCCTCGCATGACCACTCAGTCAAAACGCAAGCAACTACACATGGTGTATAAAATTACCCGCAGACCGTGTGCACGGGGTGCACGTGGGATACGAATGGGTTTTGTGCTGTGACTTGGATTCTATCCCAAGGGCTCTCGTTATGTATATGCAAACAGTCCAAAATTTTTAAAAATTGGAAATGTAGAATACTTGTGGTCTTGGAGCATTTAGCGTATTTAACCTGTATTTTTTTAATGTGATGTAACTCTTGACTCTCACTCTATTACGAACTGAGATTTGCTGATGCTTGAAAAAAAGAATAGAAAACTTTCTTTTGAGTATTTGTTGATAATTTCATCTAAAAAGAGTGTGTTTTCTGAAAATTTTCAAGCCAAAAGAAAAGTTCTGGACTAATTAGTGTCGAAATGTACCATTTGGGAAAGTCTTACTTTGTTTGCCATTCTATCTGGATCTTTAATATTTAAAGTAAAACATTATCTCATGTTAAGCAAAATTAAAAGCCTGATGCCATGGTTTCTGGTGGTATCTGACTTAAGGTTAAAACAAAACAAAAAAATCTCTTTTTCTATAAGGAAATATTGCTCTATTGCCAGATATGAAGAGGAAACAAGAGCGTGAATGTGTAGCGCATGATCCCGTTTGGCGAAACAGCGCTACATCATTATAGTAAATACATCGTGTAGAATTCACACTGGTAGGCAGGGGATGTGCATGTGTGCGGCACATGCATGCGGGTGTGATGTGTGGGTGGCATTTGTCAGTGTAAGCCACACGCGTGGAGGAAGAGAGAGCAAGAAAGGGAAGATCTAAGTGACACGCACAAATTGGTCATTCACGGCATTTTGTCTCTGGGCAATCAGTCTGCAGTTTTCTAAGATTCCTGCACGGAGTCTATACACATTTTTAGGAAGGAGTCCGACAGATGACCAGTGTGCGTTGCAAGCGCCCCTGCTGTCCACGGGCCGCTTGGTGGACTGCCAAAGCATGGCCTGCACCCAGAGCCCAAGAGATGGATTGAGCCCCGCGGACCTGTTGGCTTGGCCCTCGGGAGGCACCTCCAGGAAACGCTGAGGGAGGCTCCTCCCCAGGCTATTCCTCAGTGGTGTCATCAGACACGACTGTCCCTTGACTCAGGGTCACAGCTCCTGTCAAGCGGTCATTTAAAACACCCCCTTCTCTAGGGGTCTGGTGATAACCCTGGAACCCCAGGAGCTGTGAGTCTATTTCTATGGTCTTCACTGATTGTGGGAGTTTGCTGCAGACAGGGCTCAGGGTAGACTCACCTAACGCCAGGCCCTGCCACAGCGCTCCTGGAAGTCCCTGCGGATGCCTGTGCACTGGGAGGTGGGAACAGCCTCCCCGGGGCTGCCAAGCTTCCCCTCTTTCTTGGAACCTGCAGCCAGGCTCAGGTGCCTCTGGTCCCGGTGGCCTCTGTGACGACCCAGCAGTAAGCTGGCCTTCTCTGTCGCCCACAGCTGGTACCGTGGGGTTCCTGGTATCGCCAATGCCTTTCTCTTCCAGGTTCTCCACATCTGCTGGCAGAGGGGAGAGAGGGGAGCTTCTGTTCCGGTGAGGAGTGGCTGCCCCGCGCAGCGTGAAGGGGGATTCTGATCTTTCACAACGGAAACAACAAAATCGCACTCTGACAACGGTGACGTACCGGGGCCGGACCTCACTGCTCAGGGAACCACGCAGGTGGAGAAAACCACCCAGGGCTGGAGGGCTTGCACGGGCAGGCGAGACCACCCCAGGGCTCATTCAGGGCTCCCCAGCTGGGGCACAGCCATGAACAGGACGTGGCCCCAGGAGTGAGAGCAGTCAGCCTCCCACTCAAGAAGCTTAGGGGCATGCTCTAAAGGAGTCAGGCTACTCCAGGGAAGGTGACTGCGTCCTAGAAGGTACCTCATCAATATTTATAGGAGTGTCAGAAATCCCCAGTCAATAACAGAAGGTCACAATGTTGAGGCTTTGATCAAAAATTACCAGAAGCTTGAGAAAAACCATCTATAATGAGGAAAATTACCAATCAACAGACGTAGACCCAATAACGATAACGGTAATAAAATCAATGGACAAGAATGCTAACAATCGTTCTGACTGCTCTCTACATGTGCAGGAAGGTATTAGAAGCATGGGCGTGTCAAGATGTGTCAAGGACATGATAGATAGGCCCAAGGTGGTCATCTGCAAAGGAGAAATACAAGAACCGAGTTGGAAACACCCTTGCTGGGATTACAGCTTAGGTGCTGCAGAGTGAAATCACAGTGGTTAGCGAGTGAGCAATGATAGAGAGGAAAAGGAGCCACACCAGGGCAGCCCCTGGCAGGGGAGCAGGAGAATTCCCAGGGCGTGCAGACGGCTGGAGTCAGGGGCCAGCCGTGGGCCCTGTGGGCGGCACAGGGGCACAGCTTGCACCTGAGTGGCAGAGAGAAGGACTGGCCGGCCTGGCCACTTCGCAGCGGGGTCTGGGAGCCCTGGGGGCACAGCAGAACCCCCGCAGGCACTCTGATGGAGTTGAGTCATTTCTGTAGCTTTGCTGAGCTGGATGCCAGGAGAACTGGGGCAGAGTCCCGGAGCCCCTGCCCCAGATCCAGGGGTCTCCCCACTACGTCTACCTGGCCTGAAAGCATTAGATGACCCTCTGATTAAAACCAAAGCTGTGTGAATTGTCGTCAGCCAGGGCGTCTCCTGCCTCGTCCCCAGGGCAGGTACAACTGCAGAGCATTCAACCAGCTGCCCAAGGCAGGAGGAACCCCACCAGGGGTGTGAGGCCATTTCCCGGCTTCTCCCAACACTGAACAAGATCTGTGCAACTTTATGGCAGGAATCCACTCAAACGGACGCAAACCGAGTAAGCTCTCTGTGCCGCAGAGTGTCCACATGTGCCAGGGCACACGCGGCAGGCCCCAGGCCCTGGCCCACCCGTGACTCCCCCCTCACTTGCTCAGGAGCAAACACAGGGCTCGGGACATGGGCCACAGCCAAGGAGCTGGGAACAAGTGAGGAGAGCGGACCAGGCAGGAGAGCGGCGCCTCATGCCCTGACGCACGCGCTCAATCCTCACCTGAACGGCAGGTGCGCTGACTCCTCAGATCCCCCAACGCTTGTGAAGTCAGCGGCCCCAGAACGAGGCGCTCCCTGCTGCTGAGGAAAGCGATCCTCTCCCCCAGCTGGGAGCAGCCCTGCTGGGTCACCTCAAGCCTGTCTGATTCATTAGCTGTTTGATGCGGGTCTGGGTGGGGGTCCTGCAGCTCTTATCTTTGGGGTTGGTCAGAGTAGGGAAGAGCTGTTACTGTCGGGACTGTGTCAGGGCTCTGCGCTCCTTCTCACCTGTGAAATGAGAAGACAAAACTTAAAGCAAACTGTCAATGCAAAGATCGAGACAAAGAATCCAAAACGCAGACAGGGAGACGTTGGCCGCCTTCCGTGAATGCCTTAGTGAGCACAATGTCCTCAGTCAACGACACGAGGATGGAGGACCCCATTACGTGAGCTCACGCTCTCGCTCGCTCTCGCTCTCTCTCTCTCTCTCTCTCTCTCAAGCATTAGTGGAAGCTCCTCCATGCGGGAGAGGCCTGGAGACTTCCGCAGCTACAATAAAACCATGAATAATTGAGGCGTCTTAGGTGGCCCTGTTCACATGCCCCTCCAGAGAGGCCATGAATCACCTCGGCACAAGTGCCCCGAGTCTGGGAAGCCTGGGTCTGCGCTCGCTCTCTGTGCTTCCGTCTGACCTTGCGCACCGGAGCCGGTGAGATGGGAACGGGGGCCTGTTGCAGGGTCTTGGATCCGTGACCTCCACTCTGTACTTCTGGAGAGGGGAGGTCACCGAAATGCATTTCCCTGGAGAGCCAACACACGTCTCCTTCCTTCAGAAATCTTGTTCTCTTTTGATCCAGGTAACTAGCCGCAGGTAACTAATTCTCTACTGGTCCCTGCCTAGGAGGCGTTGTTTTATTGAACACGCAGGTGCTAGGCAGGGCTTGTCCATGTCCTCCTAGTAGAAATGTAAACAGACTTTAAACAATAAAGGCCTTACCTAAATTGCCATAAACCATCAGGGGGTCCTGGGTTTGGACCAGGTTCCCTTTGATGTAAAGATATCATCAACTTAAGAAAGTGTGACTCTGGGTCAGCTGTAGTTAGTAGATGTCAGTTGCTTCAACCATCCTCTTCAGAGCAAGAGGAGGATCTGTAGAGTTCCTAGGGCCAGGCCCTGGAGGGTTAGGGTCAGGGTCGGGAGGGGAGGATGTGGGGGGATGCAGGACGGAGGAGTGGTCAGAGCTGGCCCAGCTGCCTGTGTTCAGAGCTTCTGCCCCATGAGGAGACCACAGCTGCCTACCCGGGGGGCAGAAATGGGGAGCCGCGTGAGATGGTGGCATGTTGGTTTGTTCCACTGTGGTAACGATTTCCACGTGTATGATCCTTTGTGTGTGCGTCTTATATCTGTCTATACATACGTCTTATATGTATGTCATATTTATCATATTGTACATCTTAAATAATAAAAAATGTCTCAGCTTCATCACTCAACTAATTATGCTTAAGAAAATCATTTAACTTCTCATAGTATCTATTTCTTTCTAAAAAATATGATAGAATACTGCTCTCCTGCTGTATCTTGGGGAAGATGTTCTAAATAAAATAATGCCATCCAGATGCTGAGGGGCAACTGCTGGTCACTGTGCTGTTACTGTGGACACACATGCACACGGTCCCTGAGTTCGATGCCCCCCACCCCGGGAACGTATGCAGACTCACCGAGAAGACGCTTCTCAGCCCGCCCCGCACACAGCACAGCCTGTGTTTGGGGAGCAGTGTGGCGTGGCCTGAGGTGACTGAGGAATCTGAGTCGATCACGGACACCCCCAGATTCAGAAGGAGTGCAGGAGCTGGGAACAGGGCAGATGGCACTTTCTGACCCTGCGGCTTGGGGGAGCAAGCCAGCGCCTCTCTGCTGTCACACGTGTGTCCTGGCATGCACACAATGGTCTCCCCGTCAAGACGGCAGTACGGGAAGCAGAGGAACAGGCACTCACAAAAGTCTGGTTTTTTGGACTTTTTACATCTAAGTTTCAGATTGAGCAAACGAAGACAGAAAGCGACACCTGAAGGCGCCCGCACCAGCACCTGCGCCAGCTCTCCTGACCTGCAGACCAGCCGTGAAGTGACTTCTCTTGGGATTAATTAATAATTCACCCCCAAAATGCACAGAACAACTCAGGTTTGAGACAGGCTACCCCAGTCCCTTGGGACACTCCCCCGCATGTAGAGGACCCGAGCAGTAGGTGACAGGTTTTAACAAACACCCAGAGAAAGTGCCAAGAGACAGACCCTGGTTATACACAGGTGCTGCCACGTGACGGTGGCCTCCTCTCTTCCTCTGCTCCCTTAGAGCCTGATGAAGGACCTCGTGGTTATTAAATCAGGCGCCTCTGTGCTGCAGGGAGCTCAGCTCGGCCTGGACCAGCCAGCACTGGGGATGTACTGGCTCACCCAGCTCCAGGCTGCTTGGGAGGAGTGGAGCAGGACTGGGTGGGCGGTGGTGGGCAAAGGAGAAGCACCCCAAGGGTGAGGTCGGCCCTGCTTCTCCAGACGCCTCTCCATTTAACAGGGATCCCATCTGATCCCCATCCCCAAGGAGAACCGAGGAGCACAGATGTGCCCTGCACTGGACACAGGAGAGAATAAACAGGTGGAGAGAAGAACAGATCACCGAACTTGTGTCAGCTAGGAACGGGCTTGGCTTGCACAACAAAATGCCAAGGCACCAGGAGGTGAAGCAAGACAGAAGTTTATTTCTCTCTAACATGAAAGAGACCAGACAGTACTTAATGTCGTAACTCTATGAACAAAAAAGGGGGAAAATTAATGAGGTCGTCCCAGCTCCTATTGTCCTGCCCTTCAGTGTTGGTCCCCGTCTTCAGAGTCATCTCATCACTGAAAGTCTCTGCCGGCTCTCGGGTCAGTCACAGCCTCACATTTCAAACAAGGAGCAAAGGAAAGCCAAAGAGCTGCTTGTCCCTCACCTTTGAAAAAGCTCCAGGATGTTTATGTCTCCATCCGATGGGCCAGGAATCTGCCACATGACCATGTTTGTCTAGGAGAAGGTTGCTGAGAAATGTGGTCTCCCTGGAGGAACAAGCCCAAAGGGCAAAGGAAAGAGAAAACGCTGGAAATCCGTGATGGTATCGTGGTCAGTACCCAGGAGATGACCGAGAGTCATAAAAACAGAGGCAGAAGGAAGCGTGGGTCTGGAAGATTCGTGCTGTTTGTCTGAAGAATTATGGTAAAGCTAAAACAATCAAAAGAATGCACTTTGGGCAAGAGTAAACATCACATCAATGGAAGAAATTATGGAATATTCAAAACGGATACAAACATAGTCAAATGGGTTTGAGTAAAGTTTCTGAAATAATTCAGTGGGAAAAACAGTGACTGCAAGGAACAGTGCCTATTACCTCTGGATGTCAAATGGAGGAAAAATTCTCCAACTGTTGCCTCAAAACACACATAAAAATCATCCATAGGGACTGCAGTTCTAGACCTGGGAGCAGAGGCTCGGAGCTTCCCAGAAGACTGTGGAGAAGAAATCAATGTAACGTGAGGCTCAGTGTTTCAAGGAGGACAGAAAGCCTACAAGCCATCTTAGAAAACCAGGGTGAAATTGACCTCATTAAAAGTAGAAGCTACTGGGCTGGGATTGTGGCTCAGCGGTAGAGTGCTTGCCTCGCATGCAGGAGGCCCTGGGTTCGATCCTCAGCACCACATACACAGCAATAAAATAAAGACATTGTATCCATCTACAACTAAAAAAAATTAAAAAAAAAAGTAGAAGCTACTTTTCAAAGGACACGATTAGGAAAACAAAAAAGCAATGGACAGAATGAGAGAAAACATTTGCAAAAAACATACCCAATGAAGGGTCGGATCCAGAATATAGAAGAAGTCTTACCATTTAATAATAAGAAAAGCACCCAATAAACATCAGCAAAAGTCTTGAACAGGCACCTCGCAAAAGAAGGAAGGCGAAGAGCTGGGAACAGAGCAAGCGGCTCAGCACCGTCCGGAACCAGAGCCACGCCCGGCAGAGCTGCCCACTGTGCCTGGGCGTCTCTTCAATGCCGCACACTTGAGAGCTGCAAGGAGCAAGAGCAAGCGCTGGCCAGGGCCAGAGGACGTGGGAGGCCCGCACGCCTCCGCTGGGTGCCAAGTGGTGAGGCCGTCTTAGAAAAGAAGCTGAACCGTCACACTCTTTCCACGTGAATCAGCTGTCCCACTCCAGGTATTCACTCTAGGGAAATGGAGACATCTGTCCCCACAGTCGATGACTCACTGTCACAGCCCAGGCTGGAAACCATGCCAATGCCAATCAACAGAATGCGAGTGCTTAGCTAAGTGGATTGTATCCACTCTGTGGAATATTAGTGAACAAGGAAAAAGAGCTGAGCGACACACATGGAAGCAGCCCTACCAAGTAAAACGAAAACACCACACATGCACGATGTCATTTGTAGGAAACCACAGAAGAGGCAAAATAATAGAAAATAAATCAGTGACTGACTATGCTGGGAACTGGGCAAAAGGATCTGATTGACAAGATCCTAGGTAAATATGCAGAATCATAAATAAACACACTGACTTTGTCTACCACTGCTAACAAAAAAAAGTGATTTTATAATGGATAAAGTTTACCATTTATATTTCAATAAGAGTGGGAAATGTAGAATTCAGAAATGAATAAGAAAAGGTATAAATACTTGCTGATAAATGCCAAGTCCCTTTAAGCATAGGATAAATTTTAAATATCTGTTGATAACTTCAGATGAATAAACAGACTCCAGACATTATAATTTCTGCAAAAATATATTTAATGTAAACTAAATAGTTATTCTTTTAATAAAAATACAGAAAAGATAATAAAAAGAAAATGTAGAGGTACTATTTAACAACACTCAAGAATAAATAGGAAAAAGGGGCTTATTTTCTTATTAAAGAAAGATGTAGTACATAATGAAGGTATACTTGCCAAGAAACTTTGGATTACAAAAATCTGTCTTAAAATTTAAAAAAGTCGGTGTACATTTAGCATCTTTAATCTGAGAAGCTGAAATTCAAAGTGCTCAACAATTTAAAACTTTTTGAATGCCAGTATAATGCCACAAGTGAAAAATTCCACATCTTAACTCACAAGACAGTTGTCAGTCAAAATGCAGATGCACTAAAAGAAATGTGTAAAATCACCAATGGACTTTGTGTACATGAAACACGAAAGAGCTTCACGTCAACTTGGATGCTGTCATACCGTGTACAGACAAACACTCCAAAATCTGAAAAAAAAAAAAAACCCACTTAAATCCAAACACTTCTGTTCTCAAGTGTTCACATAAGGATACTCATCTTGTATCTATATATGTGAGACTTTTTTTAAAAAATCGCTTAAATCATACAGACAAACCAGCAAAAGCAAAATAATCAGAGACTTAATGACATCTCAAGCCTAGAGTGGCTGTATTAATGTCACATAGAGTATTTCATAAAGACTTCTGCTAGAGGGACAATAGCATATTTCATAATGCTATAAATTAAAATTCAATAAAAATTCTAAATACTTATGTATCTAATAGCAGAGTTTCTAAAGGCATGAAGAAGTGGAGGAATTATAAGGAGAAAAAATAGAAGCCACAAATGCTGTAGGCAATTTCAACACCCATTTCCTAATAATTAATAGGACATTCAGAAGGAAAATCAGTAAAGATATGAAGAGTTGAACAACATTATCAACCAAATTGATTCAGTTGATGTTTTTAATTTTTAAAAAATCAATAAAAAATAATAATGATTAAAAAAGAAAACATTTAAAAATAGTACAGAGTCAGACTTCACATTCTCTTCAAGTGTACATGGGATGTTTAACAAGATAGATTATATTCTGTAATAAATTGTAATATATTTTAAAGGATATTTTAAAGTATATTCTTTTCACCTTGGAATTAAATTAAAAATAAAGGAATATATCAGTAAAATCACCAAACATTAGAAAACTACTGAACTTAGTTTTTCGAAACTGTACATAAAAAAGAGAGGAATTGGAAAGTTTCATGGTGCTGGGGATTGAACCCAAGGCCTTGCACATCCTGGGCAGGTGCCCTACCACCGAGCTATAGCTCCAGCCCTAGAAAGTATCTTGAGATAAAATTTGGTAATGCATCCAGAAATTTGTGGGATGCTGCTGAAGCAGTAGTTAGAGATATTTTGTAGCATAAAATGTCAATTATAGAAAAAAAAGAAAAGAAAACTCTCAAGTCAATGACCTATACTTGCTCCTTAATACACCAGAAATCAAAGTACAAATTAAACCCAAGCCAAAGAAGAAAGAACAGAAAAACAATAGAAAACTCAAGGCAGCAAGTGGTGGATTTCTGAGAAGCTCCATAAAAACTGAGAAACCTGTGGCCACACTGGTCAGGAGAGAGAGAGAGAGCGCGAGCACCCAAGTACCCAAGTGCCCATCGTCAGGAATGACACAACTAGTGTCACCACAAATAACTCAGGTGTTAGGATAATTAGTGAATGTTATCAATGACTTTTCAGCAATGTATTCAACAACTTGATCAGTTAGACAAAGTCCTGGAGGGCACACACTAGAATGAGCCAATTTCTATTAAATAATTTGAAATTTATTTTTTAAAGCTTTCCTCTTAATAAAAATAAGACTAGGCTGGTTCTATGAAACAAGAACAATAAAAAAATTCAATCACATTCCTGCCAACTAATCAGAAATTGGGAAAAAATGCGATACTATGAACAATAATACTAAAAATACAAAACACGTCGGAACAAATTTAACAAAAGCTGTGCAAGGATGTACACTGGTGTTATAAACATTGATGAAAGAAATAATGGAAGACCTGAATGAGAGGTGTGCTCTGCATGTGGCTTGGAAGACAATGTTAAGTTGTCAATGGATTGATCCATGTGTTCCCAACAAAGCTCATCAGAATATGAGCAAGACTCTCTGGGAAGAAATAGTCAAGCTGATATTAAAATTCATAGGGAAAAGCAAAGGGTGTAGAATAACCAAAACAACTTTGTACAACAGCAAAGTTGGAGGACTGACACCCATTTCAAGACTTATTAAAAAGGAACAATAACCCAACGTGTGGGCATTGGACTGAAATGAGGTAAACAGATGAACAGCCCTAAATGGAAGGAGCAGAGACAGCCATGGAAATGCATCGAACCGCAAACTACTCCCATCACGTGCGCCAGGCGAAGACGACGCTGAGCATGCGCATCGCTCTTAATGTTCAGTAGGAAAGACACCAACAGAAAACTGGATGACATGACAGGCAATGGACTCAAGGCCAAAAATATATGAAAAGATGATCAATTATCTGGTAAAAAAGAAATCCTAATGACTGTATTGTTTTACACGTCAATAGCCATTGCTTAAATATTCCCAATGCGTGTGGCTGGGTGTAGGTATTTTGCAGAACACCTGGACAATCTTTCTCCACGCTACTAGAAATCATGACATAAATGTGCTCATGCTAACACATGCACAAGGACGTCAGGGGAAGGAAGCCTGGTGTACAGTAGGGCGGTCAGGTGGTGAGAGCCCACATGTGCAACCGGACACCTGTGCCTGCAGGCAGGCAAGTGCAGCGACACTCTTCAGGATGGCCAGCCTTAATTCTCACATGAAGTAGAGAGGACAGGGCTGCAGCTTGGGGCCTGGCCGTCGACCTTCAGTCTCATCTCTCCGGCTGTATCACTGGCTGCAGGACCTTCCTGGCCAGTCACTGTCTAACATCCCACCCTTGCCAGGGGTGGGATGAGTCCCTCCAGGCCCTCCTCTGGAGGAGAAATCCCCAAGTCAGTCTCCGCCACCTCTTGCTGTGGCCCATGGGACACACCGTCTTTCCCGCATAAGCCCTGAGTCCAGCCCAGAGGGGATACTCCACAGGCTCAGGCCCTGAGAAGCAAGCTGCATCTGGCAGCAGAGGGCAGACGGGGCTGTGAGTCCCTCAGCTGGCAGCCATCTGCCCCCCAGTTGTAATCAGAATGCTGTTTATGCACTACCCTCAAGGGCTCAGAGAAATTCTAGATCTTCAGAGGCACAGAGATTCGAAAGGACCCTGTTAACTCTGAGTTAGGTGGTCTTGGTGACCCCTCCCTCCTGCCCTCTCTGCTTCCCATCCTCCTTCCCTTCTCTCTCACCTCACCCCTGCTTGTCCTCTGTTCTCAGGACCCATCCATGTCCCCTTCCTTCTGAAAAAGAAATTAGAAAAACAACCCCATTCACAGTAGTCTCAAAAAAAATAAAAGAAAATACTTGGGAATCAATTTAACATAAGAGGTGAAAGACCTTTACAATGAAAACTACAGAACTACAGAAAGAAATTGAAGGCCTTAGGAGATGGAGAGATCTCCCACGCTCCTGGATAGGCAGAATCAATACTGTCAAAATGGCCATGCTACCCAAAACGCCATACAGATTCAATGAGATTCCAATTAAAATCTCAACATCATTTCTTATAGAAATATAAAAAGTAATCATGAAATTCATTTGGAAAAATAAGAGACCCAGAATAGCCAAAGCAATCCTTAGCAAGAAGAGTGAAGCAGGAGGCATCACAATACCAGACCTTAAACTATACTACAAAGCTATAGTAACAAAAACAGCATGGTACTGGCACCAAAACAGACACGTAGACCAATGGTGCAGAATAGAAGACACAGGGACAAACCACATAAATACAGCTATCTCATACTAGACAAAGGTGCCAAAAGCATACATTGAAGAAAAGATAGCCTCTTCAACAAATGGCACTGGAAAAACTAGAAATCCATATGCAGCAAAATGAAACTAAACCCCTATTTCTCACCATGCACAAAACTCAACTCAAAGTGGAGCAGGAACCTAGGAATTAGACCATGGACCCTGTACTAACTGAGGAAAAAGTAGACCCAAATCTTCATCAAGTCAGATTAGGCCCATACTTTCTTAACAAGACTCCTAAAGTGCAAGAAATAAAAGTAAGAATCAATAAATAGGATGGATTCAAACTAAAAAGCTTCTCAGCAAAAGAAACAATCAATGGGGTGAACAGAGAACCTACATTCTGAGAGCAAACTTTTGTCACACGCACATCAGATAGAGCACTAATCTCCAGGATATATAAAGAACTCAAAAAACTTAACACCAAAAAAACAAACAACCCAATCAATAAATTGGCTAAGGAGCTGAACGGACCCTTTTCAGAAGATGATATACAATCGATCAACAAATATATGAAAAAATGTTCAACATCTCTAGCCATTAGAGAAATGTAAATCAAAACTACTCTAAGATTCCGTCTCACGCCAGTCAGAATGGCAGTTATCAAGAACACAAACAACAATAAGTGTTGGCGAGGTTGTGGGGAAAGGCACGCTCATACATTGCTGGTGGGACTGCAAATTGGTGCAGCCAATCTGGAAAGCAGGAGGGAGATTCCTTAGAAAACTTGGAATGGAACCACCATCTGACCCAGCCATCCCACTCCTGGGTCTATACCCAAAGGGCTTAAAAACAGCACACTACAGTGCTGCAGCCACTTCAATGTTTATAGCAGCTCAATTCACAATAGCTAAACTGTGGAACCAACCTAGATGCCCTTCGATAGATGAATGGATAAAGAAACTGTGGTATATATACACAACGGAATATTACTCAGCATTAAAAGAGAATAAAATTATGGCATTTGCAGGTAAAGGGATGGAGTTGGAGAATATCATGCTAAGTGAAGTAAGCCAGTCCCAAAGAACGAAAGGCCAAATGTTCTCTCTGATAAGTGGATGCTGATCCATAATGTGGGAGGGGGCACAGGAAAAATAAAGAAACTTAGGTTAAAGGGGAGGGGAGGGAAGGGGACATGGGGGCAGGAAAGATGGTGGAATGTGATGGACAACAGAGCCCTAGGTTCATGTGTGACTGCACATGTGGTGTGACTCTGTATTGTGCACAACCAGAGAAGTGAAAAGTTGTGCTCCATTTGTGTACAATGAATCAAACTGCATTCTGCTGTCATGTAAACCTAATTAGAATAAATAAATAAAGTAACACAACAACAAGAAAAAACTGGCAGATAAATCACAATGCCTTTTTTTTTTTAATGGTACCAGGATTGAATGGAGGGGTGCTCAGCCACTGAGCCACCTCCCTAGCTCTTTTTATGTTGCATTCTGAAACAGGTCTTGCTAAATTGCTCTGGGCCTCACTAAGTTACTGAGGCTGCCTTTGAATTTGTGACACTCCTGCCTCAGCCTCCCTAGCGGCTGAGATTACTGGCATGCACCACTGTGCCTGGCAGAAATCACAATACTTAACATCAATCTTGGAACTGGAAAGTCTGACCTACAGCAAGTTGTCTCGGAAAGTAGAAATGACTACAAATGAAAATTCATCATAGGAGAAATGATAGTCTGTGAAATTTGAGAAAATAATCATTAATGAACCAAATCTATGTATGAACATAAAAATTAAACAACTGACTTCATGAAAAAAACATCTGGAAGCTGTCGAACAGTTATCAAGAATGCTCGTCACCAGCTCAGGGTCCTTTAGCTCTCGCAGGGCAGAAAGCAAACACAGCTAGCAAAGGGGGCATGGAAAGACCGAAGAGGGGGTGCAGGGATCAGTACAGCCAAGCGGCTGCCCCCAGGCAGAGCAGCCAGGCGGCAAACCTCTACACAGACCGGTAAGGAAGGCAGGGGGAACAGCATGTGTGCAGCTGAGGATCAAGAATTTGCCTATTTATAGTTTACACAGTAATATTCACGATTATGTTGCAGTCTCTTAAAGCACCTGCATCATTTGCACATCATCAAAAATGTGTCTAAAAAGCCCCGTTAGTTCTCCCCCGTGTGCATCTGTTAACACGCAAGGGCATTTGAATGAGGGCTCGGTTCCTTGCAGCCCAGGGGCTGTGGCCAGACCTGCTTGCCTGGCTCTGGCGTCTTCTTAGAGCAAGGGCCGAGCCTGGAGGGCATTTACCATTCACCTCAACCACAGAACGCACCTGCTTTCTCCGACTGAACCTCAGCCCTACACTCCTGTCCCTCTGTTTATCATAAGTGTAGGATACCTGGCGACTTTCTGTTAACGAGTACCAACTTTCCACCTCTCCTCCTGCCTCGCGCTGACGGTGGCTTAGTTCCACGGGGGTCTGTTTCAGAAGGGGCAGCCTCCAGCACCTGGAAACGTCAGCCTCGTCCATGTGAACACACCCGGGCGTCCCGAAAGCCTGGCAGTGTTTGGGGCGAAGAGCACGGCCGAAGGAACAGCACGTCATATCAAACCACGAGCTGTCATATCAAAGCTGAGCCTGGCTGAGGCGCAGGAAAGTGTTCAAAGGCAAAAGAGAAATTCACACATGCATCTTGGACGCAGAGGCCACTGGTCTTGGCGCCCCAGGCAGGAGGCGGCCGCGCTCACGGTGGAGATGCCACGGCTGCAGAGGTGTTCCGCTGGGTGTCTTGTCTGCATTTTTGAGCCTTGAAGAATATCACTGCTAAACTGTGTCACCGAGCTCTGTGCACACGTGCCCCGTGTGCGAAGCCTGGGCCCGCAGGGGAGGCGTCTTCTGTGGGCCTTTAGTGTCCTCAGGCAGTTGGGAGCCTCCTGTTCCTTCCTTCTCGGCTCCTGTCTTGTCTGGATCTGACCAGAACGATTTCATCTTGGTATCAGCTGCTTTCCCCACGCAATTATAATTTTTAAAAGCTGGTGTTTTAAATCCTCCACATCCAAACATCAGTGGTCAAAATGGCTGGAGACTATGACGGTCCGTTACTGTGCCAAATCATCGCACCTGCTGAGCCGCGCTGGGAGAGGACGAAAGCAGCAGCTCTGGGGACCCTCCTTCAGGGTTGCTGGAAGAACAGTGACCAGGGAAAGCAGGAAAAGCCTGCCCATACTGGGTCTGCAGGACCCTCAAACAGCTGCGTCCCTCCCACTCGATCAGATGTGACCGCAGTGTGAACTGCAGAGCCAAGTGGGGTGGACCCTGGGTCCTCCCAAATCATCCAGTGGCCAAAAGCTAGAGGGAAAGCGAATTGTGGAAAGACTGCCTTGTTTATAAGTTAAGCCATTGCCCAGAGTGTCCCCAGCGGCTGTCGATGAGCAGGGGATCCTTAGGGCTGTGGTCATGTGACGCAGTTCCGCCCAGTGAATAGTCCCCAGGCTGGTTCTGCACGTGGATGGTGATGAACAGCAGAACTCACAGTGTGCATGGAAACCCGTGATTCTCCACTCACTGTCCTCAAAGCAGGTGTTACCTGCTCCTTGCAAAAAGCTGGGAGAACTGCTTCTGAAGCCCTGGTGCCCAGCTGGCTCCTCCCTCCGTGTGTCCCTGCTTAGCATACAAAACAGATATTTCTAATTTAAATTATTTTGCATAAATTTGCCAATTTTAAAGCAGTTGCAAAATCCTGAATAGTAAATTATCATAAACTTAATTAGGTCTTAATTCCAAATACAACTGTTATTCTACTTTGGCTCAGCATATACCAGGTATTAAATGAGCACCTCTTTACCTAGAAGAAATGTTCTCATATTCCAACAATCAGAAAACACCACAAACTATTTTTCTTTCCCTGGTAAACTATCAATACGCCTTCATGTTCTCACCTCAGGGCTACATCAGTTCTACAGCTGCCTGCCATACGTAATTCAATCATCAGAGACATTAATCCCATCATGTCCCCCACGCCTGCCCCTGGGCTATCCCCTTGTCCACCTGGCTGATGCTGTCCTGCAGATGGGCCCCTTGATAAGTGCTGATGAGTGCTTCCGATGCCCTGGTGACACACAGGCACAACTGCTGTGGTTTAGTCCCCAAGTGATCATGAAAATGCACCATATCAACATCTGTCAGGAGCAGACAGAGGTGGTGCTTAGAGAGAAATTAAATGTTAATGCTCAGAAAGAAGAAAGAACTAAGATCAATGTCCTGAGTTTTCACCTTAGGAAACTAAAGAAAGAACAAATTAAATCCAATGTAGATAGAAAAAAAGGAAAAGAAAATAAAGAGAAATGATCAAGAAGTAAAACACAAAAAAGATATGAAATAAATGAAACCAGTATCTAGCTCTTTAAAAAGACAATAAAATTGGGCTGGGATTGTGGCTCAGTGGTAGAGCGCTTGCCTCGCATGCGTGAGGCCCTGGGTTCGATCCTCAGCACCGCATACAAAGCAATAAAATAAAGACATTGTGTCCATCAACAACTAAAAAAAAAAATTAAAAAAAAAAAGACAATAAAATTAGCCTTTAGCAAGACTGATCTGTGGGGGAGGAGGAAAGAGAAGACACAAATGATCATTTTCAAAATTTAAAAAAGAGGAGAAATCATTCTGGATTCTACAACATTGAAGTAATTATTATGAATAACAACCTTATGTCAGTATGTTGAACATTTAGATAAATTAGACAAAGTAATTAACGGATACACTTTCAAAAATAGACTTTTGTAATTAAATAGAAAATTGATTAGGGAGGTTAAATTATAGTCGAATGCCTTCTAACAAAGAACCACCAGGTCCAAACACCTTCAGTGGTGAAATCAATTAAGCACTGAAAGGTGAAATACTAAATAAAGCTCTTAATAAATGCTTTCAGAAGCCGGTGATGAGGGAACTCCTCCTCTTCACTCATTTCACGGGAGCAGAATGGCCCTGATTCAAAGATGTTGCAAGAAAACCACGAATGAACATCTGTCATGAACATGAGTGCACAAAATCCTCCACAGCTTATGCATAAAACCCAGGGCGTGTGTGTGCATGAAGGTTAACACATCATAACAAGCACCGTTTATCAAAGAGATGCGAGGTTCATTTAAACATCAATGTAATTCCAACACATTAACAAAATAAGAGAGAAAATCATGATTAGCTGAATAGAGTCAGTAAACTCAACATCAATTGATGATAAAACTTCTTAATAAAATAAAAAATTCTACTAGATAAAGGACATCAAAAAAACCCACAGCTAACATCATGGTCAGTGGTGAAAGAGCTCAAATGTGTTGTATGTAAAGTCACAAATCAGTCAGGTACACCTGTTCTGGAACCTGTGCTCAGCATTGTAGCAGAGGTCCTACCAGGGAAACATGAGAAAAAGAAGAGGGACGCAGATTATAAAGGAATAGTAAAACTGTCTTTCTTCACACAAGATATGCTCTCTAAAGTGTCTTCAAAAACTTAAGAACTAATGAGAAAATCTGTCAATGTCACCAAATGCAAAGCCCATATCTAAAAACCGTAAATTATAACAACTGGTCAATGCATTTTAACAACTAGATAAAATACTATTTTTATAGTATTTTTATAGCAACTAGATAAAATACTATGAAAAAATGAAGCACCGAGCAATTAGTTGAATAAACTGTTGGCAAGAATTCCCCAGTGAAAACTGAGCGATGAAGGATCCATATCAATAGAAAGTATCAGAAGTACAGACTGGAAGATCTCATACTGGGAAGATATCCATTCTCTCCAAATTGATCTACCAACTCAACCTGATTCCATTCAAAACCCCAGGAGACATAGTTGGTAGACACTGATTAGCTGGCTCTGAAATATATTTGGAATAAAAAGAGTAGCCAAATAAGTTTTGAAAAAATAAAATAATAATAATTGCATCATAGTACTTACATTACCTGATTCCAAGTTGTGTGACCCTATAATGAACAGGGTGGAGTAGAGGTGTAAGGGTAGGCTCTCTGGGCAAGTGCACAGGCCAGGAATCCCGGGAGTACCACACATGTGGTCCATTGATCACCACCAACAGTGCCAAGGAAACTCAGTAAGATTAAATAACCAGATTATTAACCTATAGGATAAAATCAACCTCGGGTTCAAACCCTACGTCACAACACACACACACACACGCACACACACACAGTAAAACTTCGGAAAGGAAATATAGGAGAAAAGCTTTACACAGTATACAGGGGATTTTTTTAGACCATATATTAAAAGCTAGGAAAAACTGATGGAGAAAGTCATTTCCTAGGGCACAGTATTTCCAGAAGGATGAAAGAACGCGTTCTAAGGTATGAGCGAAAGGATTTATCCCTTACTAAGTAAACTGAATTTTAGTGCTACAAAGGATCACACAGGATATCTGATCCAACTTCGTTATTTTATACATGAATAAACGAAGGCCAAGAGATTTGCTGAGATTCATTCAGGTTACTAGTGGAAAAACCACTGATTTTCTCTGCATTCTGAGCATTTAGCACAGTCCATGTTATACAGTAGTAGGTCTGTAATTACCCACTGAACGTGGATGATTTTCAGATGTCTGTGCAGATAAAACTAAATGGATAAAATGTTTTTCCAAAATATTATTATAATTTACATATCATTTCGAACTTCAATAATTTTTTAGGTTCTCAAAAGAAAACTACATCCTAAAACTCTGTGCTTCAATGGCTAACTTTATAATTATTTTAACTAAAAGACCCAGGTCTACAGTTGTATTTTCTATAAGTTGTAGTAGAAATGTTCAGTTTCACTAGGAATGTGCATATAATGTCTCCTTAGATCACTAGTTCTGTGCGATTCTCTTCAATCTCTACCTTTTGGAGACATGTGACGCACCCTAAGACTGTGACACTTTTATTTGATCCTGCCAGAAGCAGAAGAAAAAGCACATATTTCGACAGTCTCCGCAGCTACCCGCTCCTGGTGTGATGGGGGGACTGCCCGGTGGTTAGCCCAGCCTCCAGTGTTTTCTGACAGGTGGAGGGGTTTTCCATGTGTGGACCAGCCTACCCCCAAAACGTGAGCTCTTCGAGAAACAGAAGTCTGTGAAGCAGTTTGAATGCATCCTGTCCTCCCTCCCACTCAGACCACCTGAATCCAGTCAGTACCCTCCCCAGCCTGGAGCCAGCAATGGCATGTGACTGCTGGAACGACATTTCCAATGTCCCCAAGACTAGGCCTGACACCCAGCACAGACCTGAACCCCTGGGTCCGCCATCCTTCCCTCTGCACAGACACTTGAGCTCACCAGAGTGGAAAGAGGAGGGCCTCGCTGCACCTCAGTGTGAGAGGCTTCTCCAGGATCCGGGGACCCACGCTCTTAGGCCCCTGGTGGGAGTGGGGGCCGGCAGCCCAGCAGGGCAGGGACAGGGACGTGTGCATAGAAGGCCCACCTCAGAGGAGAGGACGAGAGGAAGAGGGAGGGGCAGGTCCCACCCCGCTCCAGGCCAGGCCCCACGGCCAGGAGACCTCCCTCTGGAAGTCTCTACCACCCTGACCGTAGGAGGCTGGCCTTTGACCTGTGGCCTTTGGGGACATTTCACAGCAACCTCATGGGCTGGCCTCCAGGCTTCTTTCTTAGTGGTTTCTGGGTGACGTGTTGCCCCTGGGATTCCAGCGTCATGCCTCTGCCTCAGGGCCCTTCTCTCTGTGAATCACCTCCTCGCCCGCCTCGGCCAAGTTCCCACGTGCCCTGCAGGACTCAGTTCCCTCACCTGCTCCATGGGAGCCCTGCACCCCAATCTCTGTCCCTGCTGCCCCTGTACGTCTACTGGATCATTTTCACATATTATTTAAATTTCTTTTTCTTTCTGTCTACGTGCTATCCTCACACATTCCTAGCTTGAGTTTGCACATAGCAACTAGATAAAAGCTAGACTTACCAAAATCCCCCTAATTTTGAGATAAGGAGAATGCAAATTTTATGCATTAAACACCCCCAGCTTTCTCTCGGGCAAACTCAAGAGGCCATTTAGATCCAAACAATCCAGAAAGCTTCCACTCGTGCTAGTCGTTGGTGGTGCTGACCATTCAAGCTGGAATGGACACTTGTGACGTTGACCCGGAACTGTGGTCTCCTGCTTCACAGCCGGAGCCACTGGCACCCCAGGTGGGCAGCTGACCAGGGCAGGCAGAGTGTGATCCAGCCTTCCCAGCCTTCAGAGCGACTCCTGGCTCCCCCAGCAGAGTCAAGCACATTGGAATCTACACAGGATTTTGAACTTTTCAAGTGAAATATTCTAAAGGTGTAAAATCAACATCCTATTTTATTTCTATTTTGAGAATGTCTCGTGAGCCGCCAATGTGCGTTTATGAGACTTTCCCGGCACGGGATCCAGAAGGCAGCAAATGTCTGTGAATGTTTGCAACTAGGTAAGAAAAGCTGTTCTTGTGAACAATTTTTAAAACTCCCCTGGTTACTACAAGTAGTCGAGCCTTCCCAGGCTAAGGGAAGGCATCAGGCTAAGGCAGACCACACCCTGGAGGAGAAGAGCCTTCCTTAATGACATTTCTGAGCAGAGAGACATTTTCTGTTAGTCTTCTGAAGCATTTCTCTGTTGGTCTCAACCACTCATCCTGTAATTACTGAGCTCCAAGTGTAGGTGATTACTAGGTAACCAGAATCTCCCCGACGGGCCCGGGACCCTGGGCAGTTTCCCCAGGACAGCGGCATGTGGTACTTGCACATGGCAGATTTAGAGAAACCCAGATGCTCATGAGAGACCAGGAATCCTGGGCCCCTCGG
This sequence comes from Geosciurus inauris, assembly GCA_004024805.1. NCBI lineage: Eukaryota > Metazoa > Chordata > Mammalia > Rodentia > Sciuridae > Geosciurus > Geosciurus inauris. Next base: position 21,255 of record PVHX01014682.1, on the reverse strand, counting down.
ACCAAGGACACTGGTGTCCACCTGTGGGGGGACAGTCCCCTCCGCCTCCCTCTCAGCACCCTTCCTACTTCAATCACACTTCGAATGTTTCATTGAAATTTAGCACGGAGCACATGCGTGAGTGCCTCAGACACCAAGTGAATCAGAAACACAAGTGGCTCTTTAACCAGCTTGTGGGGAACCCTGGGAAGGTCACAGCAAGGGAAAGGAAGAATTCAACAAATGCTGAGCCTCTCTGGTGCACCTAAGTCCCCAGCGTGCAGTCTGTTATTTTCTTATGCAATCTCTTGGCCTTGCTGACACAACTACTCAGGCATTTGCTCCATGAAATATTTATTTGTTCAAAGCTTCTCATCATAAACAGGAAGGCAGGGGTTTGCAGAGCTTTTTCGAAAGCTTTATTTTCTTCACAAGTAATTAATTAGTGCTTTAGAGATTACCAGGAAGATTTTAGAAAGATGATGCAGATGGTAGTTGTTAGCATTGATGCCTTCGGTTTTGATCATCCCAGAGAGAAAGATGGGGAGATGGGCAATCGGCCCAGACATGCACAGCACTCACAAGAAGGGGTTGATTGACACAGAACGAGGCACACTGCTTTTTCCTGGAAAATACAAACAAGCAGAGACTCAAAAAAAAAAAAAGAACATTAGCTGAAGACCTCAACAAAGGAAAGCCGAGGAGCAAGAGAGTCTGTGCATGTGCCATCCATTACTGGGCTGAGCCCCAGCCAAATCCTCAACAGGGATTAAGAATTAAACTTGCAATTAATTATGGCTGGACTTTTAGAAAGTTGGCCTTTTTCAGTAAAAGAGAACTCAGCTCCCGCTCCTCTTGCTCCCTTGAGAACAAAATGGCCTTTCCAGCAACCAAAGGGTTTCTGAATCCAAGCTTCAGAAAAGTTAGTGGAGAAAGGCTCCTAAGACGTGGAGATGATGCTCCTGCTCGCTCTCTGCTTGTCTGGTAGCCGTCCACGGACGCCGGTGCTCCAGAAAGAGCGTCTCAGGCCTGCGGCTCCGTAAAGCAAAGCAGAGCACAAAGTATCAAGAGAATCCGTGTAGCTCTTCTGGGGACTCCAGGTGGTCTCTGGGGGCAGTGCAGCTTCCTCCCTGAGGTCCTCACACCTCTCTTCTGCACCCTGGACTGCAAGGGACTGTCACTTAGAAGTGCCACGCGGAACACTTGGCACACGCCCTCACTCGGTCCCCACTTGGGTCTGACCTCCAGTCAACTACCACCCGGTGGTCAGACGAGCACCTCTCAGACCCTCCCCCATCGCACAGGTCTGTCCCAAGAGTCCTGCCACCCCAGCTTCTGCTGCCACCAAGGGAACCAACGCTCACGTCAGGACCCTGCATATGCTGGGAAAGGGAGACGTCTCCTGTGGCAGGCAACCGGTCACCCCAAACCCCAGGGCTCTGAACAAGAGAAATTTACTTCGTCACGGTTTTGTAGGCCTAGGTGCTGCCCGAGCAGGGCTCCCTGGCGAACGGCATTCCTCGACTTGTAGTCACTGAGGCCAGTCTCTGCCCGTCGTGGCACTGCTCCCTCTGCCCTGGTCAGGGAGCCTCTCTGCCTGTCTCCTGCAAGGACTCCTGAGGCTGGAGCCAGGGCCCAGCTGGGCCCTTCGGGTGGCCGTGATTCAGCCTACCTTGGCGAGCAAGACTCTCCTCCCTCTGATCCTACCTGCTCTGTCTCTACCTGAAGTCTGGGTCGGCTCAGGCCACCGTGACAAAATGCCAGACTGGGTGCTCCCGGGGGAGAGGCGTTATGTCACAGGTCTGACCCGGAACTCCAGAGCAGGCGACGGATGCAGGCTCTGGTGAGGGAGGCTCCTGCTCACCTGCAGATGACCACCCTCTTCTTGTCTCACTGTGCAGGTCCCCTGTTCTTGGTGTATCCAGGGGAGAAAAAGACAGCTCTCCCTCCTGACTCTGCTCTCAGGGCCCTAATCTCACCACCAGGCCCGCCCTCCTGACCTCATCAGCCCTAATCACCCCCAAGGCCCTCACCTCCACATACCCTCACGTGAGAGCTTCGAGCTTCAACATGTGAGTCTGAGGGGACCCTCCGTGACCTAGCTCCATCCCCAGGCCCAGCGGGCGAGGAGCACAGCTCAGCCCGTAAAGAACAGAAAGCTTCTATTTCCAGGGAAAAGACCAGCTTCCTGGCTCTTAGGAGGCAACAGGGCAGATGCTCTATGGGTCAGAGGCCGGTGCCCCTCAATGTCCTTGCCCCAAACACTCTGGCATCTCATTTTCCTTTGGCTAAGTGAAACACAAACATCTTTAAAGCAACCCTGTTTTCAGCACCCAGGCCACATCAGCTCCCAGGACCGAGAGGCACACTGTCCTGAGAACTCTGGGCCACGCGCTGCAGTTTCCCTCTGCAGTTTCACATTCTGGGTGCACTTCTGGGCCTGTGAGGAAAACACTGTGTGATCATCTGCAGGGTAATTAACTCCAGCAGACTGAAGCCTGCCAGCCCGTCTCGCGTGGAAGCCTCTGAGCCTCACCTCCAAAAGGTCAGCCACTTACCCTCAGGGTCAGCAACACGCCATGCACACGCCTTCTCTCCGTGTCCTCTGAACAAAGAGATGCACAAATACCACTTATTGTATTTTTCTATGGTCACTGAAAAGAAAAGGACATCACAAGTGTTTGTACTGGGCAGTGCCCACGATTACAACAGAGACAGGAGGACATCCTAAAGGAGAGATCAGAGTCAGACCTGGGTGTCGGAAAGACACAAAGCCGGTCAGAAAGACACAAAGCCGGTCAGAAAGACACGAAGCTGGTCAGAAAGTGCGTCGCTGGGCCGGCTGGCCTTGCTGCCTTGCCTTTGAACTGCTTGCAAAACGCCTTTTACACTATGTCGGGGAAATTTCCTCAGAGAAACTGCCCAGCTCTTTTTGTGATCATTTAGATCAACTTCTGTTTATATATATATATATTTTTTTTAGTTGTCAATGGATCTTTATTTATTTATATGTGGTGCTGAGAATCGAACCCAGTGCTGAGAATCGAACCCTCACACATGCTAGGCACGTGCTCCACCACTGAGCCACAACCCCAGCCCCTCAACTTCTGTTTTTAAGGAATTAAAAGCAATGCATAATCTTTAAATAAATAAGAAAAAGAGAATAAAATCTCTAGTGCCCTTATTTTCTCTGAAAAGTAGAACTGTCCTTTAGAATACTCCATATTTTGCTGGAGATTTGAAGAAAGGAAAAGAACAAGCTGTCCACCAAGCTCCCCCTTTGATGAGCATGGGGTCTCCTTTGCACATCGTTCTTCATGGCTTAGTGGGCGAAGGTGCTATTTCTGGATGTGTGTGTGGTATCATAGGAGGTGAGGACAGGTTGGGGATAATTGGTGAAGGTGACATCCATAATGCTTTAACTGTTAGACAAACAGCTAAGGCCTTGCCTTACAGAGAGAGCCAGCTGCTCTCATTTAAGAACCCACAGGAGCTGCAGCTGAGCAGGTGACCTTAAGCGTTCTTAGAAGGCGCGGGAGGGAATATTCTGGTATGCGTATTTATCTGGTAATTGGCTGGGTGGGTGGGAATACTTTGCATTAAGAGCAACTCCAACCTGCCAATGGGGCCCATCGCCCTTGTCTATCCTGATGACTTGCCATTCAACTCCCCCCCGCCTCCTCCCGTGACCGCCTGGGGAGGAGACTCCATGGGGCCACAGAACTCCTGTAGCCACACTGCAGCAGGCTGGCCCTGTTCCACACCACGACCCCTCCAGAGAAGCCTAAGTGGGGCTGAGGGTCACAGTCGGGGATTTCTGAAGCGCCTGCCTGTCCAAGCTGCCTCTGTTGACATGCATATGTTTTAGTTGCTGGAAACCCCAAAGTTTTCATAACATCCCTTCTCTCAGGACGAGACAGACAAGAAAACATAACCCAAATAGGACGAGCGTCTTTCTCTTATTGGAACTGCTGGGGAAAGTTGATTGTAGGATGCTGTTTTCAGACAAATAGTAGTTAGAGATTGCTTTTTTAAAGTTGTGTTCTCAAAATAGTAACCAGTAAACAAGTTCACAAGTCGAAGTGTACCTGAAGAATAAATTGGCCTTTGTAGAGGCCTTTCATGATCTCAGGTGGTGCGGAACTTTCTGGAGTGACAAGGTACCTGAGAACCCAGCTACCCAGGAGAAGCCTTTTAAAGGCGAACGTTACCGTGCAGAGTGGCGACTTGGCCCAGGCCTCTCGTCTGCCTGCCTGTGCTGTGGCTGTGGCTTTTTGATTACTACTGCCTAGATCACCACTTGTATTCACTGTATCCCTCTCTTAAGTGAAAACACAGTTTGCTGCATAAACCGCAAGAGCCTCTGGCTATTCTCCCAGCCAGGGTCAATAATGCAGGTGGATGGGCTGCTTGCTCACCGGTGCAAGTGCGTCTACCCACTGCACGTGACATCCAAGCCCGCAGAGCTGGTGCCCTCGCCGTGCCAGGGGAGGAGGCATGGGGTGCCCCTGCCTCGGCCCAACCTGGCGGGTCTGCCGAAGCCCAGAGCTGCCCATTGCCCGGTCTGCCCCCGAGGGCTCCCACTCAGGATCTCATCAGTTTTCCTTCTTCAAGAAAGGGGGAGTTTTTAAACGACCTTCAGAAGGTGACTGATTAAATTCCAGCAATGGAAAGCCAGCCAGCAAGTGACACCCTGTGGGCATTTCCTAGGAGTAAAATGTGTGGCAAGTAAAATAAAATAAAGTTTCCTCCATGGAGCATCTGTTTCCCTATTTCAAGGCAATTCTAATTCTCTCTCGCTCCCTGTGGGGCACCCTGCTGCTCCTAACCTTCCGTGGCCCTTGAGGGCCCTCTGCCCTCTGCATCTGCGAGAAACCTCCCCTGCCACCTGTGTGTTCTGACATGCCACCTGCTCTGTCACCTGACAAACCCCACCAGACCCTGCTCCTGGTCAGGGCCCTTCAGGAAAGTGCTAGAGAGGCTGACAGAACTCGGAACCAAACCAGAGGAAATCACCGCTGAGTCACCTCCAGTGATCTTCTGGTTCCTATGAGAACTGCGCTCTCCTGCGCTGATCCCCAGGCGATGCGTGAAAAGAACAGCACAGAAAAAAAAGCACAATAAACTAACTCAGGCTTCCTGACCCTGCCGCTCCCTCCGCTCCCTCCGAGGTCCCCACCCTCACCAAGCCCAGGAGGCCTCCTTCAGTCTAAGGCCTCCCTTACGAGTCCAGATGCCCGAAACCCCCCGTGCCTTGCACATTCACTTAAAAGGACTCTTAAGTGCCACAGATAATCCAGCTGGCTGTGAGGTGTCACCAAAGTTCACGGGAGTGACATTAGACTCTTGGTAGAAGCATCTACACGCACCTCCTCACGTGGGAAGGCTTTCAGTGGCCGCTAAGCTAAGCAGAGTGGGTGTGCTCGTAATAGCCAATAGGCTCTTCAGGGGTGTCGCTCGGCCGTCACGGAGCGCGTATTTCCTTTACTAACTCATTTACGGAGCTGGAGCGTCGGGAAGAGCCCTGTAGATCCTCTCTGCACTTGCACCAGTTTAAAGCAGAAAATCACCTGGGGCCTTCCCCTTACGCTTCAGGGGATTCTCCAGAAGGAAGAGGACCCTGGGTCTCCCTGCACAGTGAATGCCAAGCGGGGAGGGGACCGTGGACTGCAGAAACCACCGGTGCTCAGGACAGGGGCAGACGCGCTTCACCGGGGCACTCCCAGTGCCGGAGGAAGGTCGTCCGAAAGCTACATAGGTTTATCTGGATTCTGTTTTACCTAGAGCATTTTTAGATGATTTGAGAGAAATGAAGCTAACACTGCCTTCTTTTCTTGGTACTAGGGATTGAACTCAGGGGCACTTGACCACTGAGCCACATCCCCAGCCCTATTTTGTGTTTTATGTAGAGACAGGGTCTCACTGAGTTGCTTAGCGCCTCGCCGTTGCTGAGGCTGGCTTTGAACTCGCGATCCTCCTGCCTCAGCCTCCCTAAGTGCTGGGATTACAGGCTTGAGCCACTGCGCCTGGCTTAATACTGCCTTTTAATACTACAATTGCTTTAAGGAGATTAGAGTTTAGTAGAGACAATTTACAGAAAATATTTCCAAAATACTTTTTGCAATCTAAAACATGAGTGGCATTGGAAAGATACAACTAAGTGTGGTGGTGTTGGGGGAGAGAGGAGGACTGGACTCGGGGTGGGGGTTGCCTTGTCAAAACAATCTCAACAGCACAATCTGGGAGATTCTGTTCCCAGCACTTTCCGCATTCTCCCCTCCTCCGGGTCACGTGTGTGACTATAACGTACTAATTAAAACAATAACAGAAGGTAGATCAGTACAGTGGACAGCCTGGATTGGGGGAGGCAGGTGGGAGGGAAAGGGAAGGTGCTGGAAAGTGAGAATGATCAGATCACGCGCATGTCTTCACGTAGCAAATGAATTCCACTGTTAGATATAATAGTAGCACCAAAAATGCACGAGTTTAAAAAACGTTTATATGTTAGAATTATTTCGCTGCCCTAAATACTTTCCTAAACACGTGGATCACTGGAATCCATTTCAGCCCTACACACAGTAAGTGCAGAATAATCTTTACCCCAAAAGTTAATGAGAAACACACTGGAAATAACAAGGAACTCATCACGTTAAGTGTGAATTTTTACATAAAATACAGAATGATCCTGGGATCCTCAAAAGGGCAACGTAAACCATCGTGGAGGTGGTCAAGCTGTCACTCGAGGACGCGTCGAAAATCGCCAGGATCCGTCCGAGCTGATCCTGTGAGGGTCTTACTCTTCTTAAACACAACTTGGATTCATGGAGAAAAACAAAGTTCTCAAGTTCATCTCATTGAAATTCTTAAGAAATGAAGACTATCTGGAGACGGCCGAGGTGAATCCTCGGGTGGATCAGGAGAGACTGTCCTCACGCGTGTCGTACCCTGACCGCACTGTGCACACCACAGGCTGAGAACACAGCCTCAGGCAGAAGTCTGTGGGCGTGGCTGCGTTTTTTCTGAGCTTCACTTATAGCTACGCTGCCAGGTTTTCACTGAAGGTCATTTGACTGACACAATGTCTTATGATGAGTTTTCTCAGAAGTGGACCTTGGACAAGAATTAGAGGGCACCTGGGTTACTGGGGAGGTGAAGAACACGTGGCCGTGTGGGTAGGGCTGTGAGTGGGCAGCCAAGGTGGCCACTTGGTTCTAGGTTAAGCCAGTGGCCACCCAGGGCCCCAGGGACTTCTGGGAGCCAGAGAAGAAGAGGCGTCTCACCAGGAGGTGGACAGCTGGGGCACAAGTGCACCAGCCTCAGCAACAGCAGACACCACTCAGCCAGCGACGATCCCCGCGGTTTCTCTCTGCTCTGCTGCATGAGCCCCAGAGTGGGTTTGGGTGGCCAGAGAAAGCCCTTGGGGAAAGAGGTGCAGGGCCAGAGTGAGTTGGAACAGGGCTTTTTAAAAAAATAGTGCTATTTTGTAAATTTTGTTGGTTCCTTTCACTTACACGTAACAGTAGGATTCATTCTGACACAACTGTTAAAGCGTGACCCGGGATTGTTCTCATTCAGTCCCCAGCCCCTTCTTCCTCTCCTCCTCCCTCCCCGTTCCCGTCCCTCTTCTCTACTGATCTCTCTTCTGTTTGTTCATAGTTTCGTTTTTAAACCTTAGTGCTCGTGGATGTACTGGTGCTGGGGCATGCTCATGCGCCTGCACGGGACAGCGGGGTCAGTCACCTCCCTGTCCCGCCCTCCTCCCTTCCCGCATCTGCTTGTCTACTCCACGGATCTTTCTTCTATTCATTTGTATCCCCCGCCCCCCTTATGCTGGATTAGCTTCCGCATATTAGAAAAATCATTTGACCTTCGACTTTTTGGGACTGGCTTATTTCACTTAGCATCCTAGGCTCCAGTTCCATCCATGGATCAGCAAAACGCCACGATGTCTCTCTTCCTTTTGGCTGTTATGCCCCATGGTGTATATATACCACATGTTCTCTGTCCCTCACCTGCTGAAGGGCACCGGCTGGGCTCCCTGGCTGGGCCATGGTGAGCTGTGCTGCTACAAGCGTTGACGGGCTGTGTGACCGTAGTGTGCTGATGTTGGAGCTTTGGGATGCATACGGAGGAGGGGGACACCCGAGTCCTCTGGTGGTTCCAGTCCTATTTTTCTGAGGACTCTCCACACTGCTTAGAAGGGCTTTGAAGTGCTCGTGGCAAGGAGACGGGCCAGGGTGGGCACGGGACGTGCTGCACCGCAGCCCTGCCCACCCCCGGGCCTGGTGGCAAAGCGCTAGCTGTGAGCTAACTCGTCCACTGTCCTCTTCTGGTCGCTCTTGATGAAAGAGCACACGAGCCGTCCTGGGGTCTAGCTGAAGTGGCCGACACTGCCCACAGGCCTGCCGCAGGAGGCCTCCCGCTTAACGACGGCCAGTTAAGAAGAGTTCGTGTTGACAGAGCAGAAAACGTAACTCACGACTGCGGTTGTGCTAACACCAGTTAATAGTCTGCAGCCTGCGCCAGCTTTCCGCTGACCGTCTAGAGGTCCAGAGAAAGCTGACCCCACGCCAGGCGGCTGTGGGCAGCCTGTGCCTGAGCACGATGCACAGGGCCTGTGGCCGCAGCCCCGGAGAGTCGGCAGGACCATTTAGATCAGCTTCTGTTTACATCCCTGAGCTCCCGCTCCTGCACTCACGCAGCGGACCCTGCCTGCCTCAGCTGGAGGCAGAGTCCATCTGCAGCTGGGGTTGCTGGAGAGCATCTCATTTGCAGGGCTGTCCGTTTCTGACCCCCTGGAAGAAAGCACGCTGCCTCGGCTGCAGCCGGGCCTACGCCAGACGCCTGTGCGCGCTCAGGTCCGGCTCGGGCACACTGCCCATCTGCAGGCACGCGGCGGCGTCTCTCAGTGAAGATTCCGTACAAGACGAAGTCAGATTTTTCTTACGTCAATTTAGGCATGCTTCTGTACGGAGGCAGCTTTAGGACAAACCAAGCAAAGGTGAGGAAAACAGACCCAAGTTCATTACCTACTGCAGAGCAAGGTCAGGACGGCTCACAGGTCAGACGAGACTGCGCAGCGCGACCATGCACAGCCCTCGGACCTTGGGGTGGAGACCAAGCCTTCCCAAGGGCTGGGAACCGTGAGTGGTCTTCCCTGAGAATAACTAATGATAGCTTTCTTTTTTTTTTTTAATCTTTTTTTAAAAATTTTTTTGAGTTGTAGATGGACATATCATCTTTATTTATTTTTATGTGGTGCTGAGGATTGAACCCAGTGCCTCACGCATGCGAGGCAAGCCTCTGCCACTGAGCCACAACTCCAGCCCAATAATAGCTTTCCTTAAAGAAAAGAGGTGGGAGGAAGGAAGGAAAGGAGAGAGGGAGGGAAAAAGAAAGAAATGTGTAAAAATCCATTTTAGGTCATCTTTAAGAACATAATCCATTGCAGAAGAGATGTGTCCAGAAGAAATCTTCACCTTTGATTTCACAGTTTTTTTTTTTTTGGTTTTTTTTTTTTTTTGGTACCAGGGATTGAACTCAGGGGCACTCGACCCCTGAGCCACACCCCCAGCCCTATTCTGTGTTTTATGTAGAGACAGGGTCTCACTGAGTTGCTTAGTGCCTCGCCATTGCTGAGGCTGGCTTTGAACTGGCGATCCTCCTGTCTCAGCCTCCCTAAGTGCTGGGATTACAAGCGTGAGCCACCGCACCCGGCTTGATTTCACAGTTCTTTTGCAAACTTAACACATAGGGTCCCCTGTGTGGTTTTATAGAGGACTATGCAGAGATCCTTTTCAGACTTGCAAACCAACTCAGGCAAGAAACCCCCCAAAGACCTCAATTCCTAGAAAAACTTGAAAGTAAAGTGTTGACCCAAATCCTACAAGATGATGACTCCCCAGAGTTAAATACAGGCAAATGTACATTTGGGGCTTATGTTTGAATTTTTAAAAACTAGATTATAAAAAATACTTTAGAACACAGTAATATCCTCATGCTATTCTCCCATATCTGAAGTTCATCATCTGAAAATCATTGGTGGAATATATTTTGTTTGCTGGAAGAACTGTTACTAATTGACTGTTTTCAGTCCTGTATATTTTTCTAAGTCATTGAGAAAAATTTTTCTTTTCCTCAAAGGCACCCAGGCTTATTTTACTTGTAAGCCTAAGCTAGACACCTACAGATAAGAAAATACTCTCAGTTCATTTCAGCCAATTAGAAATAATTTATTCACAGGGGGAATGTCCACCTACTCGTCCGACAAGAGTTTAACAAGTGTCCACCCCGAACCCAGGCTGTGTCAGGCTGAGTGGAAGAGCCCCCAAGCTCCCAGAGCTCTTCCTCAGAGTCAGCTTTAGGAGTTTCACTCCCACCCTGGGCACCTGCACACGTGTGGTGTGAGCCCGGCAGGGTCCTGCACACGTGGAACCAAAGATCAGCTCCGAGGACAACTCCGCATTCAGACTGGTCCAAGCAAAATGCCCGCAGGTGAAGGTGAGTCAGCCTCTGAAACAGTTTCCATCCACAGGGGACACGTTCCCACAGACCCAGTCACATTCTCTTCCCAACCAGAGACCACAAAGGTGAATGATGTCACTGTCCCCAGGACCAGTCTAGATGGTGCCACACGGGCTCTCAAGCAGCCGATGCGGAGTTCTAGGTGACAGATCATAGGCTCGACCTGCAGTCATGCTCATGAACGGCTACCAGAGATAACTGATGTGACACTCGCTGCATAAAACACCTCAGCCATTCAAACATCTGCGTTTCAATTCTAAGCCAAATATGGTGCTCGCCCTGGAATGTCAGCCCCGGGAGGACAGGGCTGTGCACGGCTTTGCTCAGCCTCTCTTCTGAGATGAGATCCCAGCTCCCTGCGGTGGCCTCACGGCAGAGGCAGTGGAAAGAGGCAAGACCAAACAAAGCCACCCATTTCAGGACAAGGCTGAAGAAAGAAACCCACCAAGGGGGACAGCATGTTTTCCCCTTCTGCCCTGACCCCCTGGCCAGCCATTCTTCCTTTTCCCTACCCCGTCTTTTCCCCTCCTGCTCTGCCCGTCACGCCCCTGTGGCAATGTGCTCTGGCTGGCCTGGCCTCAGAGGGAAGTATTGGTAACAGCCTCAGATGGCAAAATGGCAAGTCAGACAGTTCCCAGCGCCCGTTTGTAAGGCAGGGACTAGCAGAGGTCCACCACACTGGCTCTCCCTCTCCCCGTCACTCGGGGGACATTGTGCTAGGTGCTGGCATGTGACAGTGGTGTCCAGGGGATGAGAAACAGAAATGGCGTGCACTCCTCCAAGCCCAGCCATCCAACTCCCCACTGCATCTCCTGTTCTGACTGAGGGCTGGGAACGGTGTCCAGCCAGGGACACTGAGGCCTGGGCATCAGCAGAGGCAGGAGAGGGGGTCCCTGCATGGAGACGTGTTCATGCAGGCTCTGCCCCAGAGCCCCCACCTCAGCGCTCATGAGCCAAAGCACAGAGTTCTGGAAGGGTCTGCCAGCGTGCACGTGGGGACCATCATGGGCGGGTCACTCCTGACCTAGCGATAGCCTGGGTGTCTCTGAGATTCTCCTCAGTCTTCTAATGCAGTGCTTTTCAAACTCTGTGGGTGAAGAGCTGGTTTTGCATTTTTATTTTTCTAAATTTCAAGCCTCCCATGGGCTGATAATTTTATAAAGTATTATTAAGATGAATTACTGCAAAATAAAATGAAAAAAAAGATATACAGAATATAAACACGTTCATTCCTGCATTTAACAGACATCAAAATGCTATAACATTTCTAAACCTTCCTTGCTCTGATATATCCTTTTACATATAATCTCCTTTTTAAAATCAGAGGGTCTTACAACCTAACAGTAAGGAACACAAGAGGCCTGGGGGTAGAGCTCAGTTGGTAGAGTGCTTGCCTCGCAGGCACAAGGGCCACATTCAATCCCCAGAAGCACAAAAAAGAAAAAGAAGTAATCCAGTTAAAAACCAGGCAAAGATCTGAGCAGACACCACCAGAGAAGATACGGAGAAGTCAGGTAAGTGCACAGCGAGATGTGCAGCACCCTGGGTCAGAAGGCAGCTGTGAGTTGAAACACTTCCATGCTATTTGCACCTATGAGAATGACTGAAATTTAAAAACCCAGTCGGGTGGGTTGTAACCCTGAGCTGCTCCCATCGTGGAAGGCACAGTGCTGTGTTAGGGGTGCTGGCGAGGATGGGAAGCAACAGGAAGTCCTCTCCGTTTCTGCTGGAAGTGCAGAATGATCTCACCAATTCCGAGGGCAGGTTGGCAGCTTACAAAGCTGAACACAGCAACCCCGGTGCCAGGTGGCTACCCGCTGCCTCTGAAACGTCCTCACAAGACGAGCCCATGCCATGGCCCACTCATCCACGCTCACCGAAAGCTAGAAGCAACCAGGGCAGACTTCAGCCAGGTCCGTGGGCAAGCACACGGTAGTACCTTCACAGCGGATCCCGCTTCGCAATCTCAATAATGAAACATCCGCCCACACGGAATGGCTGCACTGCACAGTGAAAGAAGCCAGGCTGGACACGATCCAGAGTGAACATCCCACCTATACGACGGCTGGGAGGAGGGAATGCCAGAGTCCGTGCAGAAATGGAGGGTGGGTAAGGGGAGCTGGAGTAGATGGTATAGTTTCCTATCCGTGTTCCACAGGGATCAACGCTTAGAGATCATGCGGAGACTTGTACTTCTAACCTCCATTTGTTTAAAAAATACCAGAAGCCGGGCACGGTGGTGCACGCCTGTAATCCCAGCACTTAGGGAGGCTGAGACAGGAGGATCGCCAGTTCAAAGCCAGCCTCAGCAACGGCAAGGCGCTAAGCAACTCAGTGAGACCCTGTCTCTACATAAAACACAAAATAAGGCTGGGGGTGTGGCTCAGTGGTCGAGTGCCCCTGAGTTCAATCCCTGGTACCAAAAGAAAGACTACCAGAGCCTCTTCAAGTTGGTACTATAGAGTCCACAGGGAGTTTTCATCCCCCCTTGTTTTTATTAATTTAGAAGTTTAGAAGAAGGAGGCTAGAGCACACCAGGCAGCAAAGTCCAGAGTCTTCAACTTGAAGCATTTCTGGGCAATTCTTAAAGGCCACTCAGTAGGCTTCTGGTCCTAGCAAAAGAAATGATGATTGTGACATTATTGGTTGACAGGAAAGTGCAATCATCTGTGGAAGAGCTCCCACCAGTGACAGTTAGGGGACAGTTAGGGGACGAGGCTGTGCCAGGAGGAGCTAGAGTTTGGGCACAAAATCGACTTTAAGTCCCCCACCAACTTCCACCCGGGCTTTACCGAAAGCTATGGTAGAATTGTGACATATACTGGTTTCGCCGCCTGCCCAGCAGGTGTGGGCTGGACCCATTAATCAGTCGGGAAGAGCTGAATGTAGCTTTTATTGTACTTAAAACCCAGCTTCCTAGATGGAGGTGGATTCAGAGCCAGGAGCCCTCCCGGCCCTCTGCAGGAGGTTCGCCCTTCACTGTCCAGGCCCTGGTGACCGGTGGGCGGGTTCTAACCCTCTGGGTTTGCCTGGGGCCAGCTCCCGCCTCTCCCAGGCTCCCTGTGGTTTACATGGTGGGGAGCAGTTCACAGGCTGCTTTTAATAACTGGCCAATCCATTTCCCCACCCTCCCGGCCACTCCCCTGAGACCAGCCACACTGGAGAGCCCAGCGGGCCTCAGGATGCCCAGCAAGCCGCCCCTGCAGTCTTCCTTCTCGGGAAGTGGTACCGAGTGCGTCCGCTGGACGTTACTTTTCTTGCCAAATGACAGAATTTTAAAACTGGGAGGCATCTAAGAGGTTTCCCGACGCAAAACCATCCTGATGAGAAAACTTAAGTGCAGAGAAGTGAAATGACCTGTTCCAAGCCCGTAAGAACCAGGCAGGTTCCGGGAAGTGGGCCGACCGGGTCACTACCTCCGATCCCTCCGCCTTTCCTCCCGCCTGCCCTTCCCCCTTCACCCCCCTGTGAATTCAGCTCCCTTTGCAGCCCCACGCCTGCAAGCCTGGTGCTGCCGTCCCGCTGGACCCTGGCCAGCTGGCCTGCTGCGCTCCCGGCTTCCTGCCGCCGCTCCCGCCCTGATCCACACGGGCCCACCCGGAACATCCCACTGCGCAGGGCTCGGGAGCTCCCTGTGGCCACCACACCTCAGGGTGCCCGATGTGAGACAAGGCCAGTGGTCCATTTTCAAGATCCGGCATGTCGCCGTGGTTGGTTGTCCGCCCGGTTTAAAGTCAGCCAGTCGGGTGGGCTGTCCCCGAGCTGCCTCCGCTGGGGAGGGGCAGTGCCGTTGGGGTGGACGCGGGGGCCTGGGCCCAGGTGCTGGCCCTTGCGGTCTGCCTAGTGGTCTGCTGGCCTGGCTCACCAGCGTCCGCTGCCAGAGTCCCCACCGCAGGGACCAGCGGCACTCCTGACCGTCCAGTGAGCGGCCAGTCCCCCGGCGCCCACCTGCCCTGGTCACGGCCGCCACTCCCTCCTGCCCCTCCTGCGGCCCTGCCCTCCAGCACATCTTGAGCAGGGACCCCGCTCAGAAGGAAGGCAGCTGGCGGGAGCCCGCGGAGAAGGTGCCCGGTGCCCCGCCAGCGTCCGCGGGCAAGGCCGCAGCTGCGCGGGCCCAGGTGATCTTTGTTCAAGTCCTAACTTTAGTTCTGTGAAAACTCCGGTGACGTCCCTGCACCGGCGACGTCCGGGTGCGGGTGCTCGGCATTTTCAGTGTGGCGAACCTCCGTGGCTCCTTCCCTCTAAACGGCTTTACTGCGGGTGCAGTGGCGCTGGCGGGTCAGCCCAGCGGCTCATCCCAAAGCCTGAGGCAAGAGGGTGGTCAGTGATCAAGACCCTGTCCAGAAACTAAGAAGGGCTGGGGTAGCTCAGCCGAGCAAACCAGTACCACTCAAAACCAGAACCAAAAATACGCCAATAATCAAACAGCCACGCCGAGGCCCAGTAATTGAAGTCCAGCCTGATGAATTCTGCCACGTAGTCACAGCCAGCTCGAGACAGCTGAGAAGCTGGCCACCCCGGTCTTAGGCAAGGTCTGATCTGCTCTTGGCCCCTGTAGTTTTGCCTTTATTCAAACCCCGTATTAATGGGATTATCCAGGAGTTCCACATAATACCTCTGACTTCCCAGGTGCCCTGTCTCCTCGGGTCTGATTGCTGACCATTCTCCCTTTTGTGAAGTTACCACATTTTATTTCTCCGGCCTCCAGTTGGTAGACATTTGGGGTCTTTGGTTTTAACTAAAATAAGTAAGTTGGTTTGAAAGCACACAAGTCGTAGCCGGACCCATTGCTCACGGGGAGAGAGCTAGAATCGCTGTTGCTGAGTCATGAAGTCAGTCTGTGTGAACTTCAGACGAGCTGCAGGACTGCTTTCGGAAGTGCCTCCCATTCTCCCACAGCACTAGGTGAGCACGGTGACGATTCCTGGCCACCACGCTTGGTTTTAAAGATGGGCACTGACCACCTCAGTTTCCAAGTGTAAGGAATTCAGGAGCAGCTGGGTGGCTCTGGCCTAGACTCTGTGAACTACCACAACTGCCGTCATCTGATGGCTCAAGCAGGGGTGGCGGGTGGATCTGCTCCTGAAGTCCCACGCATGGCTGCTGCCTCTCACCATCCTGTCCTCTACCTAAGCTGCCTGTCACTTTGCACTGGCTTTCCCCAGAGTGAGGGATACAAGGGAGCACCAGGGCAAGTCCCCACTAAGGGCCATGAGGAGCAGCCCTAACGGGAGCAGAGGGCAGTGTGGGGCTGTAAGCACCAGGAAGTCGGGACAGCGTGGAGGCCGTCTTTAAAGAGGGCTGCCCCGAGGTCTGTAATGAGCTCACAGTACTGGGGCCGTACCGGGGCTCCTCTACTTTCCAATTGTCTAAGGCCCATATTCCAGACCATGTCACAAAGTCACTGGCTGTGTCCCAAGAACCAAATCGACCCATCTGTCAGTATCATTTGGTTCTCCCAAAACTTGAAGAATACCACCCCAACTTGTGTCCCATGAGAGGACGGGCTTTCCCTCCTCAGTAGCTGGCCATCGGCAAGCACAGCACAGCCACCCCGGGAGGACGACTGGCCTCCACAGAGAGTGCTCTCTGTAAGGGAGGCTGCCTTGGTGAGTCAATCATAGGGCGCCCGAGTCCAGCTGCGGGGTTAAGTCGCTCTTCAGGGAGACTTATTCCTGGCTCAGAGACGGTCCAGCCACTTGCTCACGTTGGCCAAGCTTCCTTTGGTGGGTTCCCTGCAACAGACTCTTGAACACACCATGTTTGTTTCCTTTTTTCATTGGTTTTGAAGCAGTTCAGGCAGTGACCTCCGCGTTGGAGTATTTTCTGACATGATCCATTACATGTGGAGTATTTCAGGTCTCAACCGTCAATCAGTGATCAATAACAGGATAACAGTTGTCTCTCAAAAAGAGTGCATCTGGCAGCCACCTCAGGCAATTTCCTAAGGTGAAATATGGAGTGGCCATCACTGGTTGGCAAACATCCAGTCAGCAGAAGTACATGGTGCTGACATTTGTAATATCATTTCTTCACATTATTTTTAGAGATTGCTTTAGGGATTGCAACATGCATCTTTAATTTGTCACAGATCTACTTAGAGTTAATTTTTAATTAACTGAGGAAATGCAGAAGCAGTTTCACAAAAACCAAGGAGCAAGAAACACAAGTATGTGAAGACACGTGTGTGCTCACAGACATCCTGTTCCTGATGCTTCCGCGTGGGGGCTTGAGCTGCTGTGGGCGCCGTTTTCCTCCGTCTGAACGGCTTTCCTCCGCACATCCTGAAGAGCAAGGTGGCTACCAGTGAATTCTGTCGTTCATCTGAAGTGTCTCAACACTTTCCCTTTAGAAGACGGTCTCCATGGCTGCAGACTCCTTGGCTACAGCTCTTTCTCTCAGCCCTCTGACACTGTCTACCACTGTCCTGCTGGAATGTCGTCCATTAGTCGTATCACTATTCTTCTGGGTGTAACATCATTTTCTTGCTGCTTTCAAGCTTGGTTTATTTGTTTTTTTTCCCTTCCTTTTGGAGTTTTAGAAATTTGCTATGATGTGCTTAATCTGGTTTCGTTGTTTCATGACTTCAGGACTTACTGAGCTCTTGGATCTGGAAGTTAAAGATTTCTATCAAATTTAGGCATTTCGGCTATTGTTTTTTCAAATATTTTATCTCCCATTCTCTTTCCTTTCTCCTGAAGCTCCACTTTTGTATATGTTGGATCTCTTGATGTATCTTCACAAACTCCTGAGGCTTGGTTGGTTTTTCCTCAATCTTCTGTTAGTAGTTTTTTTTAAAAGTTGCGTGATTTCTACTATTTCCAGGTTCAATGATTTTTTTCTAACTCTGCTATCTAAAGGCTTTGTTGAGGTATCTAGGATAAAAATTCCATTTCTTAATAAAAAAAATTTTAACATTCAAATAAGTTCTTTAAAGTCAATGTTTTACTTTAATATCCTTTTCTTTTATAATAGTAATAAAGAAAATTAAAATGCTTTCATTTTGATTGCAAAATATTTTCTCAGAAGTAAGTTCTGTTTGCAATTTCTTGTAAGTTCTTACAGCAAAAAATTTTAAATAGCGAGTCACAACATAGAGTCAATGTATATTTAGACTTGACCTTGTGGGCACCAGCTTCTGTACCCATCACGCATTATTTCAGCCGGGACTTTTTTAACTGATGCTTCTTCCTGCAGCAAGTCTTTGACAGTTCCCTCAGTGAGGGTCTACTCCTGGTCAATCATCCCCAATCCTTGCCTGAAAATGTCCTTATTTTATCCTTAACTTAAAATAGGATTTAGATACAGAAAACTGTAGTTTGTAGTTATTTTCTCTAACAACGGAATTCTTCCTTAAGAACCACTGTCTCCACCTTGACAGGCTTCCTGTCCGTTGTTCACTGTGGATGTCTCATGACGTTGCCCGTGCCTTCCTCCTCACCGTGTTCAGAGCTGTGCTATCTAGTTGGCAAATATTGAGGATTTTTCTAGATCTCTCATTATATTAATATCTAATTTAATTGTATTGCTGCCATGTTATGTGTTTGAAAATATTTTAGTCTTATGAAATGTGTTGGTACTTATTTTTATAGCCTAGTCCACATCTTACGTTGTCGAGTGCTCTTTTGCACGAAGTGTGATATTACTTGGTCTGGTGATCTATGGCTATAAATCAGGACAAGTTGGGTTATTGTATTATGAACATTTCATTTAACTGTCCTTTCAATGACTGAGAATGTGTTGTGAACAAATCTCACACCATAGTTTTGGATTTCATATACTTCTTTAAATTCTGTTCATTTTTGCCTCTTTTTTAAAGCTTTATTATTAAGTGCATACACATTTAGGATTGTTACATCGTCTTTGTTTAGTTTTCTTTTCATCATTATAAAATATCATTCTTTATCTTAATAATAATCCTTAGTTTGAAATATATTACTGCAATATTTATGTTTATACTAGTTTAAGATGCAAATATATTTTCTATGGTAATAATATGTAGACCCAGATTTTGTTATGCTTATTGTTTGCCAAGTATATGTTTCTTTTATTCTCTTATTTTTTTCTCCATGTCTTTAGAATTACTCAGAGTTTCTTAGCAAAAGCATACAGTTGGGCCTTCCTTTTTTGTTTTTTAAATCCAATCTGCTAACCTGTGCCTCTGATTCAAAAAGTTCAGGTACCTAATGTTGATAGTAATACAGTTAAGCTCAGGACTACCATTTTGCATTTTTTATTCTTTCTCATCTGTTTTTTGGTTTTGTTTTTGTTTTTTCAGGGTCAGACAGCGGTATAACTTTTTAATGTAGGATTTAAAGAAAAACAAAATGTGCTATACCCATATGGGATACCTGGGTTTGATTCTGAGTTTTCTATATTTTTCAAAAATTTCCTGGGCAAGCAATGACTAAATTGTTTGCTGTGTGTCAGTCACCTTGCTAAGTATTTTTACATGCTTTTTATGATTCACTTATTGTTTTGTTTTGTTTTTTTTTTGGTACTGGCGATTGAACTCAGGGGTACTCGGCCACTGAGCCACATCCCCAGCCCTATTTTGTGTTTTATGTAAAAACAGGGTCTCACTGAGTTGCTTAGCGCCTCGCCATTGCTGAGGCTGGCTTTGAACTCGCGATTCTCCTGTCTCAGCCTCCCTAAGTGCTGGGATTACAGGTGTGCACCACCGTGCCCGGCTCACTTATTGTTTTGTTTTTGTTCTTCAGTTACTCCTACCATGAATTCTTTTGGTATGATTGAATTTTTTTATTTCACATTATTCCTTCTAATGGGTTTTCCATACATGTTTTAACTACTTTATTGACATGTAAAGGGTTACATATAATATGCACCTATAACCTATCATAGTCAATGTAGGTTAATAGTATACCATTTATATAAAATTCAGAAATCTTGCAACAGCATATTCTATTTGCCTGCCTTGCCCAACTTTTGCCTAGCTTTCTGCCATGTTACCATTTATTTTATAGTTTACCTATTATAAATCCCAAATTATGACATATTTTTTCAATAAATTATCAATTACCTATTAAAGAAATTAAGAGGAGAAAGGACCAGGGTGCTTGTGTGTGTCCTGCATGTCCTCACACAGCTGCTCCTTACTGCTCGCGTATCCAGGTGCCCGTCTGTCATTGTCCTTCAGCCTGAGGATGGTCTTTCGTCACCCCTCTTGCAGATCCAGTGTGCTGGGACGGGTTCTCTCACTTTTCATTTATCCTAAAGCTCTTTATTTCACTTTCTCATTGAAGGATTTTTATTGGACTTAGATTTCTCCTTTGACAGATTTGTTTTTTCAAAATCTGTCAACTTCAAAAACACTTCAAAAATGCTCATTAGTACCTGTTCATTGTAAGGACTGTTTACTTAAAGGATTCTTTTTCCTCTATCTTTGGTGATTTGCAGGTTGACCATGCTGCGTGGGGATATGGTGTGGGGTTCATGTTTGTCTGTTATGCTCCTTTTAACCATTCATTGTATTTGGAGATTTCTGTGCTTTGTGGATCTTTA
The DNA here is from genome assembly GCA_004024805.1 of Geosciurus inauris. Taxonomy (NCBI): domain Eukaryota; kingdom Metazoa; phylum Chordata; class Mammalia; order Rodentia; family Sciuridae; genus Geosciurus; species Geosciurus inauris. The sequence continues at coordinate 1,230 of PVHX01014682.1, read as the reverse complement.
AGATAACATGTTTTTTTAAAAACCAGATGTGAGGAGTTTAGAGTTATTATTTCCTCACTTTTTTTTCTTCTTCATTCTTTCTCTCTACCTCCCAGGAACCCCATCACACACATAGTCAGGTGTTTCAGATCTTCTGTTACTCTCCATAAGTCATTAAGTCTTTGTTCATTTTTAAAATCTCTTTTTCTCTTCACATTAGATGATTTCTGTTCCTTATTCTTTATGTCGCCTGGCTTCTTTTTCCTTCTTCAATTTGCTGTTAAGTCTGATGCACTCAGTCTTAGATTTAAATTCCTTTTTTTATTGGCTTTTGTATGCCTTCAATTCTTTGTGGGAATATAATGTCTTACTATGACTATGTTTTCCTTCAAATTCATGCTAAATTTTACATTTTTCTTCTAATTTTTTTACTCAAAGGCATTGTTGATTCTAACATCAAGGGAATTTTATGGTGTCTTAGTGACATTTTACCTGATTTCCCTCGTGTGTAGTGATTTCATGTTGAATGCTAGACATTGTGGGTGGTGCACCACAGAGATCAGACCCTGCTGTTCTATTATGAATACTGGTCTTGCCTGCAACCTGATTGTTTGCTCATCAGCTTGTATGTGGAGAGGCTACATGCCCACCTTGTTAGGCTTGTTCAGGTTTTATTTTACTCTTAGATTTCATCCTTATTTACTAGGACATAATATTTTTCCTTCAGTTATGGACCCTCTGGAATTTCAATAGAAAGGCCAATTCCTTTTAACTTGATGACATTTGGACTTCAGATTTTGCCTCCCCTGTGATGGGAGGCTGTTAGATTTTTGTTTGGGATTTTGGGCCTCAATGTTATTGCTCTCTTGTTGGCTCTGGTAGTCTTCTCCTTTCACAGATCATGGGTGAGCTTGTGTATATATGGAGAATAGATGTGGTACAACATTTATGGGCTCTTTTCTGGGTCTCCCTCTTTTTTAGGATTTCTTGCCATAATTCTAGCCTTTCTGGAAGTCCTAGATTCCATATTTTGACCCTTCATTCTAATGAATAGCTATGTTTTTCTGCTTTGATGCCAGCTATTCTTGCAATGTGTGGACTGGGGATGTTTTCAGAGAAAGGTGGTACAAACATAGCATCCCACCCCAGTGCATTATTTTTTTTTTCTTTCAAGGGTCAAAATGTCTCAGTTTAAACCTGCTTTTTCTTCCCCTCCACTCTTCAGTAGTTTCAAGTAATTGTGGTTTAAAA
>PVHX01014681.1:0-49442 GCA_004024805.1 Geosciurus inauris | reverse complement strand
TACACAATGTGAAGTTTCCCTGTTTTGAGTACTATTTGAGGACAGTGGGTGTGTTTCCAGATTCCCCCATCAGTTTAGTCTCTTCCCTGCACCACCCTCACATATACTCTAATCCGCTTTTTAACATCAGGAAGTGAAGCTCCCCGCTCCTTGCCCAGCAGAGAGAAAGGGAACAGTGATGGATTAAGACAAGGCAGAGGAGCCAGCCCATCCCTCCATGTGAGTCTAACTGCCTTGAAAGCAGCAAAGTGGGTCTAAGGTTCCTGGCCACATTCCTGCCATCACTAACCATCTGCCAAGCAAGGGGGCAATGGACAGTCCTCTCTTCCCTCACTGCTAAGGAGGGTTTTCCAAACCGAGTGGCCGATTTCAGATCAAACCAGCACTCCTCGTTTTTGTACAAGCCACTTTTCAGGAATCACTGTAAAATCATACTATACACAGGGTGTACCTGAGTAGCCCTAGATTGGGGCATTGAGTCCCCTCTCTAAGAGACACACAGAGCAGGGTGCAAGACAGAGGCGCTGTGGCTGCATAGTTACAGTATTTCCCCCAAACTGGAATTAATTATCACTGCTTGCTCCTCTGTCCCTTTCAGATCTGCAAAGTGTGGGTCACAGTGACTTTGTTTTTTTTGGCCAACCACATATTGAAACCATTCCTGCATATTGATACTGAATATCTCGGCCAAATCCTTGTGAAAATTACTTACTGTGCAGCACAACACAACGACTTTCTAAAGTTAAACGTCTTGGGATATTTTATCTTTTCAAGTACATACCAAAAGCAATTAAGTTCAAACTATGGAATACAGTCTTTGCCAGTTTCCATTCTTGACACATATGTGTCTGGGTTTATAAGTTCAAAGACCTCTTAAAGGATCATATCTCTAGCTTTAATTTTCTCTTTGCAAGTAAAAAACAGTCCTGCATCCTTGTTTAAATCATCTGCGAGGAAGTCTGTGGCATGAGGCTTCAGCCCAAGACACCTCTCATGTGGCCACAAAAGGCAAAAGGAGAGCCCACCATGGACCCCCCTCTCCAGCAGTCCAAGAGGACACCACAATCATTGGAAAGTAAAAAAATTTAGCCACAGAGCCCTGAGCAGGGGATAAGTATAGCAGCCCCATGCCAAAAAAATCACTCTGACTCACTGACCCAGATCGCACCACGACTGAAGATTGCAGTGGCCTGTTCTTCCGGCTCCCTTTCCTCTTCCCTCCGGATCCTCTGTTGCCCTGACTGCAGAGACTTTCCTTTACTCAGACTCTGGCTTCCAGGATACTTGAGGCCTCACAGCGCCTTCCTTTTCTTCTTACTTCTCGGGCAGCAACATCTCCTCTCTTCCTCTTCCCACTCAAACATGAAGGCCTCTTTCTCCATGGGGTCTGCACATGTGGATGGTATGCCCTGAATGTGCTGGAAGAGACCAGAAGACCTACATGTTGCAATTCTCCACCCTCCCCCCACACACACACCCTGAGTTTATCTCCCAACATTGGTTTTCAAATTGTAGTTGGATCTCATTTGTGAATTCCACATTTAAACATTCACCTACTTGCTAAAACGTATTGGTAACCCACAATCAGTACCGGCAGGCACTCTCAAAGTCCTTCGTAGACATGGGCAGAGCAGCAAAAACCTTGACCTGCTGGATATGCCCATTTCCAGCTGAAGTTCCACAAGGCAACGCTGCCTTCTTGGTTTAGCTCTCATACTGGAAGCAAGTGTCTTTCTTGCTGTCTATTGCATGTCATATTTTTTACTATTTTTTTGTTTTGGAGGGGTTTTTTTTTTTTTTTTTTTTGGCTTTTCGTTAGTAATGTTGCTGTTTAAAATGGCCTCCTGCAGGAAGGTTAATCAAATGGTAATTATTTACAATTAGATATTAGCAAGAAATTCTGAAGTGCTATATTGCACAGTAGGATGACTATAGATAACAATAATGTACTATATATTTCAAAAAGCTTGAAAAGAGCTGGAGATGTAACTCAGTGATAGTGCACTTGCCTAGCATGTGTGAGGCTCTGAATTCAATCTGGGCACGGAAAAAAAAAAAAATCTTTTTGAAAAGCTAAAAGAAAGAATGTTGAAAAGTTTCACCATAAAGAATTGATAAATACTTAAGAAGCTAGATTTTTAATCTGATTTAAACATTATACAATATAAACTTATTTTGAAATATACCTAATAGGTACAATTTTTATATTTTTTTAAAATATCTTTATTTTATTTTTATGTGGTGCTGAGGATCGAACCCAGTGCCTCACACATGCTAGGTGAGCACGCTACCACTGCACCATAACCCCAGCCCCCAATTTTTATATTTTTAATGTATCAGCCTTAAAAATAAATTTAATAAAAAGAAAACCACAATACAAAAAATAAATACGATTAAATGGCCCCCAAGTTTAGGGCCAAGTGCTGCCCATTATTCCTAAGCTCGATGGCTGTGATATGCCTTACAGAGAAAAGAGGTGGCTGATAAGCTTCATTCAGGTTGCACTACGATTCTCTTTACCATGCATTCAATGTTAATGAGCCAATTATATACATAATAATACATAATACATATATTATATAATTACATATTAATATATAATATGTGTAATATATATATATGAAGGAATCTTTGAACAGAAACATACATAAAACAAAGTTATATATTGATCAGTTGACAAAACTGTGATCAGAGGCTCAGGGGATCCTAACCTGTATTTCTACTGGCTCAGTAGTTACTAATTCATTATTCTTGGTGACTTTCTAGAACATAACTACCAGGAATAGTAAGAAGTGACAGTAAATATAGTAAAGTCAAATAGAAATTTCCAACATTATGCATTCTGGAAAAGACCATCCTCTTCCCTTTTCCATAGAACTATTATTTCAGAAGTATGATTCACAAATTTGTTTTACTATTGATAGAGTGGGTGCTTCTTTGCTGTCTGACATTAGCCTCGGAAGTATCCCACCTCCAGGCTCCTCAGGCATTTTTTCTCCTCCCTCACACAGGGCCGGGTTCTCTTCTGTGGGGTGGGGGAGGTGTCCTTCCACATTCACCTCAATGCTACAAGGAGTCTATTCACCTCCTAGCTCTCACCTCCACTCTAACCGTGATGGACAACAGAAGCAGAGTTTATACTCATCTGTTTGTGCCCTTTTTCCTTGATGTATACATATTTTATTGTCCCCATCTCCACCTTGGTTTGTGAGTTTGCCATTCCCTTCATGGGCTCACAGTGCCTGTCAGAGTGCTTTGTGTTTATGTGATGGCTAAATTGTCTTGAGAACATGGAAACGCTCACCAACTCTGCATCTTTCCGCTCCCTGCACAAGGCCTTCTATTTTTTTCATCATGCTCCAGGCCAACGTAAACATCATCCTTGGTGCTCTCTCTCTCAACCTGAATTGTAGATTGAAAGGAAAGCATAGCACATGAAAATGCCAATAATCCACATGGTTCAGTTATGTCATAGGATGCTCTCTGGGACTGGTCCAAGAATTGACCATAAAGTGGCTGCTGCTACATCACAAAGAGAAACTCAAATTGGAAGAATATGCTACTACTTACCAAGCATTCTTACCAAAAATCATCACCACCATCATCATATTCGTCATCTTCTTCATCATCATTCATATCTGAATCTGACCAAACCTTTAACTACAATGACAACTTATAGGAAATTCAGAGTACAGAGGAAAATGTCAAACTACACCACCAGAATACAACCAGTATATTCCAGATTGTAGAAACTCTACAGGTCAAATTCTCTGATTTCATTTTAAGGTTAATCATGAAGAAAACAAAGAGATGGAGGAAGAATTTCTAGGTTAAATGAGCATTAAATCCTACCAACCAACCGCAATGCATAAACTTATTAGGATCTGTTCAAATAAACTGTAAAAACTATAATATTCATGAGATAATCAGAAAAATTAAATACTACCTCACCATTTAACAATATTGAAAAAAAGTATTACTTAATATTTTAGGTATAATGGCTTGTAATTATCTTCATAAGAAAATATACCTTATCCTGTAGAGACTCATACTAAAATACTGATGAAATGAATCAATGGTGGGGAATTGACTTCAAAATAATAATGCTGGGAGGAAGGGAATAGAATTAGTGAAAGATTAGCAACGGGCTGCTACTGTTTGGAGCTAAGAGAAGAAGGTACATGGGGTGTTTATCATGCCATCTCGTCTACTTTATGCTTATTCCAAATTCTCCAAAATTAAATAAAAATAAGCACGTACATTGCCAGCTCTACCACTAGTTGTGTGACCTTGCCTGATTTCTCAACTCCTCTGAGCTTCAGTTTTCTCAACAAAATGTACTGCTAGTATCCTGGTGAGGTGTCCATGAATTAAGATGTGTGAAGCACAAAACAAAATGTCAGTCTGATGGAAAAAAAAAAACTATCTTTCCTCTTCCAGTCTTTCAAATCTATATCACCAGTCCTAACTGGTTATCTGCAACACAAATCTGTTTCCTGAGAGCAAAGAGATTTCTTCCCAAAGACGGCAATTATGGATAGAAGGAATTTTTGCCTTCTCAAAAGCCATTTTCAATTTCTTCTCTGATAACACCTATAATTATGTTTCCAATATGTCCTGTAACCCCATTTCCTTTGTCAGTGATTGGTTCCTTGGTGGACCTCCAACCCAGGTCTGGTCACTGACACAAAAACTCTGCTGGGGATTTCTGGAATAGAATTCATCGCTAATTAAAAAAAAAAAAAAAGGTATGCACATGGAAGAAAGAGTCTTTTTCTTTTGCTAGACATGGTCACCTCTGCATATGATGTCTGAACCTGCAACAGCCATCTGGTGACCATGAGAGGAGATAGCCCGAGAGGAACACACTAAGCATGGCAGAGTAGAAATGTCACTGGGTTCTCAGTGACATTACTGAGCCATTTAGTTGTACACTCATGGAATTCTTATTTTACATCATGATTAGTAAGTTCCATTATTCTTTAATCCATTTGAGTAGTGTATTCTATTACTTGAAGCTGATAATCTCCTACATGAAACAGGCTCACCTACCAGCATCATCCAGACAAGGGGGATATCCAAATACCACCTGGCAAAATTAATAAAGACTTGAGTAAAAGGGGGAAAAATCAGTCCATCAATGAATGTCCTATCACCTCTTAAAACTTAGCAGTTTCAATTTGGACCAACTTCCACCCTCTGCTTCCCAAGTAACCAACTTATGCACTGTTTCTTACCAGAACTATAATGATCCCTGTTGGCCTTTCAGTCATCAGTCTCCCCCTCTCCAGGGTCATCAAGTTTATCTCCTAAAAAGAAATTGGATTACTTACTACCCTCCTTAAAGAGTTCTAGTCACTCATAAAAAGCAACCAAATCAAATACAAGTTCCTTTCATGGAATGAGGTCCTTCATTTGACCATGAGCTCAATCCCCTGCCGCATCTCCCACAACTCCAACCCACCCCAAGCTCCAGCCACAGGAGTACCTAGTAGTATCCTGCACCTCAGTCTCATTCATGCTTCTTGCGTGTACACTCTCTTTCCACCCCGCCTATCTACCTGACAAACTCCTGATCACCCTTCTCAACTTACCTCCACGTTTCCAGGCAGAGCTGGTCATGACGCTTTGGTTTTCTCATAGTCCTTTGGCCATAACTCCACAATAGCAGTTGTTGCATCAAATTGTTGGTAACTGCTTAAATGTGCATCCCTCCTACTAAACTAAAAAGTATTCCAGAGATGGATCTTACTCCTACAATATCTGGTACCAGATAAAAGGTTTGGAGTGATGGAAAAGAAGAAAGAAGGAAGGTATTGGCATTTTTCCAGTTGCTAAGTCTAGAAACCTGGAAGTTATGAATCCCCAGAACAGAAAGGAATGTTACAGATCATTGTAGAAAACTTTCACTTTAAAGATAAGTAAATTGACTCTTCTTTCATCCTCTTTACTCAATTTGTCACCAAATCTACTTGTCATATCCCCTTCTAAAATATTTACCAAATTTCCTCCTGCCTCTCCACCCACCTTGACCCCATGCTCCATCCATGCTCCCTTACTTATGCTAGGATTGTTGAGAGTCCTCAAGAAAGGTCGTCTTTTCTCTCCCCATTCTGCACCATCTTGTATACAACTGACAGAAGCAGTACTTTCAATATATCACCCCAACCACCCCAAAGAAGACTCTACAATTTTTTATTGGTCTCCTTTTTTAAGCCAAGCTCATAGCCTGGCCTGGAGCTCACTCATCTGGGCCACCCTGCTAGTACAACCCTTCCTCACACTCCTAGACACATACGTGTCCTGAGTATCTTATAGTGTCAGTACTCACTCCTGCCTCCAGTCTCTGCAAGACCCTACCCAGGTGTCTTCCTGCTCACTTTTGTGCATGAAAGACCTAGTTCTCACACGAGGCACTCCCTGCCATTACATTTTTCTTTCCTCCCTGCCACAAATCAGACTCATCTTTCCTTTCCCTGAATCCCCATGGCCCTAATGCTCACGGTCCTGACACCCCCTTGGAATGTAAGTGACTTGACAGGGACTATGTCATCAGTAATCTGCACACTCCAAGAGTCAGCCTCTCCAGCCTTTGCCTCTCACCATCCCTCTCTTCCTTTGTGACTCAATACCAATGCCACCTGCCGAGGAAACAAATCAACTGAAGCTCCCATGCCTCTGAATTACAGAACTTGCTGGTATCTTTCTTACAACATTTATTACATTCTTCCTTCTGGCAGAATCATTTGCTGCTATGTTTTATTTCTCGTAACACAGGGAAATTTCAAAGTCTCTGTATTTCCTTATCCCACATGTCCTTGGCACCCACTGGAGTTGCCACAAAGTAAGTCCTTAATATGAGAGACTTTCTTTGAGCGTCTGTTTTTTTTGTTTGTTTTGTTGTTTAAGAATCAGAGCATGTGTAATTCAGAGAGAGAAAGAGAGGCACAGAGAGAGAAGTAGACATGGTCCATGTGCCAGCATGTGTTTGTACATGGCCTCCATGTGGATACCCAGATGGAGCCATGTTTAAAGGGCTCTCAGCAGTAGTCTTGAAGGGGAAAAGATTACACAAGATAAGGCAAAGATCTCTAGCAATTAGAAAAGTGCAAATCAAAACTACTCTAAGATTTCATCTCACGCCAGTCAGAATGGCAACTATCAAGAATACAAGCAACAATAAATATTGGCGAAGATGTGGGGGGCTACACTCATACATTGCTGGTGGGATTGCAAATTAGTACAACCATTATGGAAAGCAGTATGGAGATTCCTCAAAAAACTTGGAATGGAACCACCATTTCACCCAGCTATCCTACTCCTCGGTTTATACCCAAAGGACTTAAAATCAGCATACTACAGTGACACAGCCACATCAATGTGTATAGCAGCTCAAATCACAATAGCTGAATTATGGAACCAACCTAGATGCCCTTCAACAGATGAATGGATAAAGAAAATGTGGTAAATATACACAATGGAATATTATTCAGCTTTAAATAAGAATAAAATTATGGCATTTGCCAGTAAATGGATGGAGTTGGAGACTATCATGCTAAGCAAAATAAGCCAATCCCAAAAAACCAAAGGCCAATGTTTTATCTGATATGCAGATGCTCATCCACAGTAAGAGGGGAGTAGGGAAGAATAGAGGTACTTTAGATTAGGCAGAGGGGAATGAAGGGAGGGGAGAAGGTATGGGGGAAGGAAGGTAGCAGAATGAAACAGATATTAGGTACACATATGACTGCATGACCAGTGTGACTCTACAACATGTACAATCAGAAAAATGAGAAATTATACTCCATTTATGTATATCAAAGTTCATAAATGCATTCCACTGTCATGTATAACTAATTAGAACAAATTTAAAAAATAAGGCAAAGAGGTGGGTCCATTCCCACAAGGTCTGTCTTGGTAACTCCCAGGAGATTACTATTGGTCCAACTTAGTTTTAACATTGGAAGTCCTGTGTCATAGGAAACCCGAGATCCCTGGCAAACTTACATGGCTGCCACTCAGCCCCCGGCCTAATTTTAGCACAAAGGCCACTCACTGCCTCATCTCCCTTTCCTTGCTCCTTAAATCACTGTTCATTCACTAGCATAGGCACCAAGTAAATACACCAATTTATCCTAGCCTAAACCACATCAAACTTTGATCATTCTTTAAAGTTCCCAATGCTGAAGTAAGCCCCACTCTGTGTAGTGGGTACTTTAGCTCTCAGAAAAAAATTATTTCAGCAAATTAGAAAGACTTGAAATGGATGTTTGAAGTGCTCCAGCAAAGCAAGAGGCAGGTAGGTAAATACACTGAGATAATACAAATACCCAGAAAGGCAACTTACCTGTCCTCAAATCACATACAAACACAGTTGAAGAACCTTGTAGAATAATATCAATAGGTTCTATCTGCCTTGGAGACCCCCTTTTGCTTATAAATACTTAAAACGCCTTCCATCTTCTTGACTGTGTCTCATTATAATGGTTTCAGAAACCCTATTCTGAGCTGTGGTATTTCCAGGTCAAATTTTTATGCAAAGGAGCTCATCTGAATAAAAAAAAAGAAAGAAAGAAAATGTTCAGAAACATTTGAGCCCTAAGCAGAGTCTCAAGTCTCATGATGATTCTTTGGGTGTCTTTGTCATTGCTCTGGTTTTACAAAGGAATTTGCAGTGTGGGAATTTGCTCTCCTCAGTTTCCATTAGTTCCCTCGAGGGAAAGACAAAGCTCCTTTAGTCCTTCCTAGAGCCCCCTTTGTGGCCCTCCACCATGTCTAATGCCTCAGAGCCAACATCTGAAGCGATCATGTATGCGCTGGTGTGATACCTGAGGACCTATAAAATGTATTTAATTTGGTTAAGATTCTAGGAGTTTCTACATGGTTTACAGCATGTGAATTGTTCCAAGTGGACTCAACTGACTGAATTTTTTGCTGGATTAACTGGAGGTCCAGACACCTTCTAAATCCACCATTACAAGACTCAAAATATGTGACTAACACTACCCATAAACTTGGTAGAATCAATTATTTTTTTAACAGGAAGAAAACCTTAAATTGTCCCTTCACATTGGCTGCACCATCAGTCGAACATGCTACATAACTTTTCATAGAAATATGATTTGATACAAGAACATCTGTAACCGTCTGGAACATATTTTTCCCAGGACTTTACTTGGAGCTCTCTATAGATATCAGATGTTCTCCACAGAATCTGTGACATGTCTTAGGATTCTTGAATAAACATCAGTTGTGCCTCTGTCTTGAATAGTGTCAATCTGAATTGAAAATCTGCCAGCTTTCTTAACATCACCACCAGCAGACTTCTTAATTAATCTGCTGATACTGTGGATTCACTTTTATTAAAATCAGAGTATGTAAGCAGATCTTCCATTTATTTTAGAAACTCACTTTAAAGATTCAAGATGTATTTTAGCAAGTGACAATCTGAGAAATATACATGAGAGCCTTATCACACCATTCACATTTGCTGGTATTTCTTCTCATGATGACTGACAGAGTCCTTTACCAATGGCCTTAAGTTCATTAATCGTGCAAAATAAAAATACTTCAGCACAACTTGCTCTACCTCTGTGTACTTTTGAATAGAATGGAAGACTAGCTATGTGATTAACAGTCCTTATTAAATGGGAAAACTTCATCTCAGATACTGGTCTCTCTGACACAAATGTTCAGCAAATTACATCTGAAGTATACATTAAAGAACCTTCAAAATTAATTTTAATGAAATTATGCACAAAAATGTATGTACAAGGATATTCTTCTCAAAGTTAGAGATTCTAAAAATTAGAAAGACTTGCACTATAGAGAATAGTTAAATGATTTATATTATATCTCTACAAAGGAATACTATGCTGTTATTAAAATTAATGTGGAGGAAATATTTTAACTTACATGGAAAGATAGCCCATCATTATTGTTAAATGAGGACAAAAGAAATGTTGAAAACATCATGATATAGTAGATTTTTGTTTAGACTTTCTAATTATAAAAATCTATATTGCATGGAAATAATTCTGAAAAAATGTACAACCAATAGTAAAGGTGGTTATTGCTGGATGGTGGGATTATGGGTAAATTTTACTTTGTAGCTCTTTTTTACACCACAACCAACCTATAACCTATCAATGCCCAGGATAGAAAGGGGTGCCCTGAGTTGTGAGTAGAGGATGAAGGAGACTAACAGGTTAACTGACTCCCAGAGGAAGAAAGCTCTGGGGTGGGACTTGAGAATCTGCACTTCTAACCAGCATCCAGGTGATGTCAATGCTAGTGCAAGGACCAGCCACCCTTTGAGTAGCACTGCCTGGAGGTTCTCCTAGACTCTGGCACTTCCTTCCCATACTGTCTTCCATTGGTAATTATTTGTGCATGTGCGTGTGCACACACACACTTGGATCCTGGCCCAAGCTTTAAGGCCTTCCAAATAGCAGGTACTGCTTGCATGTTTGTTTAAGAAATTAATGGGGATATTTTCAGGCATAGTGGGAAGCCAGCTGAGAAAGGTCTGTGACATTCACTATTTACATCTCAAGTGGCATTAGAACCTTCATCGTCTTCATCACATAGGGGCTGGAATCTGAACATCTGGAGTGGGCCTTGGAATCTGAACACTCACTAGTTCACCGGATGGTTCTGCTCAGAGAATCAGAGGAAAAGGAAGATTCTTTAGCTTGGTCAGACAATCTAAAGGTTCATGGGAAAATGTGAGAATGTTTTCTAAGGACACAGTATGAATGAGTGCTTCCAAATAGCATAGGGAGAAAAAAAAAAAGAATGGAGGCAGAATTGACTTGATTTGATAAAAGAAACCTTGTAAATTGCCAGAGGAGAGCTGGAATCAACCTAAGGCTCAGCCTCCTTTTCCAAGGGACCTGGGGAAGAAACACATGGCATTCTGCCTAGAAGCCTCCACGCTTTCAGGAAATACGGCCCCAGAATAAAGAGATTTTTAAAAGAATTAAAGAAAAGTGACTGTTCCTACTTCCCAAGAGACTTTTAAGCAAGCTCTGAGGTAGAGGCCAAGAGGGAGCTGGCCTGGGAACTGTTGGTGGGCCTCCCACACGCTACTATTCCCAGCTGCATCGACCAAGGCCTCGACTGTCGGCATCTTATAAAAGGCGCTGAAGAGGCCGCAGCACTTGCTCCTCTCACCCCAACGTGAGGCCTTCCATTAAGCCGGAACTAATTCTTATGACAAGTTACAAACCGCAGGCAAAAATAATGAAAACACTGACACCGCTCACACTGGGAGAGGACTTCAGGGCGCTCCTGTGACAAAGCCCCGTTATTCACCCAGCTGCCCCAGAGTCCCCAGTACTGGGCAGGCAGCCTCCCTAAGCTCGGCAGAAGGAGGCAAAAGGCAGAATTTCCACTGTGGCTCAGGTTCCCAACCCTGGCAGGTGGTTCTATAAACTGACAAAAAAAAATTATTTTTTAGGGCATCATAATTATATATAGTAATTGGGGTCATTTTGACAAAAATAATACATGCGAAGAATTTGATTTCAAGCCCCATTCCCCTCCCCCATTTTTCTCCTCTCCTCCCTCCCCCTTATCTTCCTCCTCTACTCTATTAAACTTCCTTTCTTCTATATATAAATCAAGGTGATATTCCCCTTAGCACCTTTATATATAATGTAACATGATTTTGTTAAATTCATTCCATGTATCTTCCTTCCTCTTTCCATTCCTTCCTTTCTCCCTCTTGTTCTCCTACTTCTACTTCACGGATCTTCCCTGTATCCTCTCCCCACCTCACCCTCAAAACCTTCTTGCCTTTGTTTTACTTTGGCTTCCACATATGAAAGAAAACATTTGACCCTTCAGTTTCTGGTCCAGCTTATTTTACTTAACGTGATTTTCTCCATTGCCATGCATTTACCAGTAAGTGCTATTATTTCATTCTTCTTTGTGGCTGAGTAAAACTCCTTTATGTATATATACCACATTTGCTTAATGCATTCATCTATTGACAGGCATCTGTGTTGATTGCATAATTTAGCTATTGTGCATTGTGCTACTATAAACATTGAGGTATTGCTACAGTGTGCTGATTTTAGTTCTTCTGGATAAATACGAAGGAGTGGAATAGCTGGGAAATATGGTGGTTCCATTCCTAGTTTTTTGAGGACTCTCCACACTGCTTTCCAGAGTGCTTGTACTAATTTGCAACCCCACCAATGTATGAATGTACCTTTCCCCTCACATTCTCACCAGCATTTATTATTTTTATTCTTGATATTTGACATTCTAACTATAGTAAGACGAAAGCCTAGTGTAGTTTTGAGAAGTATTTTTCTAAATGCTATAGATGCTGAACATTTTTTCATATATTTCTCAGCCATTTGTGTTTCTTTTTTTGAGAGGTTTCTATTCAGTTTGTGTTTTTTTGTTGTGTTGTTGTTACCACTTATTGATTGGGTTATTTGTTTGTGATCAACTTTTTTATAGCATTTTTTTTTCTTTACATCAGGGTAAGGTGAGAGAGGATTAGATTCCAAGACAAAAGTCTTACCTTTATATCCAACTTTATCAAAAATGGGATGACCTCAAATAAGTTCACTTCTCTGAGTCCAAATATATGTGTGTGTGTGTTTATCCATAAAAGGGTAAACTGGTACCTTCAAAACGGCCATGAGCATATCCAGTGTGGGGGTGACACTCAGGCCTATTTGCATCTTTTGCAGATGTTGGTAAGCGTTTTATTGCTGTTATTGTTGTTGATTTGGTTTAGCTTGTTTGGTTGGTTGGTTGGTTTTTGCTATAAAAGGAGGCACTAGGAAGCATGGTTCTGATGGAAGTAATAGAAGGATAGAAGGAAGGTTCCACATCAGTCCCTGCAGTATCACCGGGAGCAACCCATCATCAGCCCAAATATGAGTGGGAAGTGAATTGCTAGCACCATCTCTACCCAGTAACAGAATATGTGAAGCCTAGTTCTAAGCCCAAATGAGACACCCTCAGGGGACCCCAGAAAAACAGAGAATCCTAGGAGAGCTCAGAGGTCCCATAGGTATGCCAAGAATAGGCTGAGCGCCTTCAGAGTTGGGTCATTAGACTTAATGAGATTTCCCTCCTACTTGCTGGTGGGCAAGGCCTGGGGGACATGCAGAGGGAACAAGAACTCTCCTCCCAGCACCACAGGCCAACGCAAGGCTCAAACTAGGTAACATTCAGAAAATAATCTGTAAATTACCCAAGGGGTCTAAAAAGGTAAGGAAGTTCCTGCTACATTTTCTTTCTCAATTTAAAGTCCACAGCCAAGAGAGCTTTAGAACTCAGATCCCCCTTGTTTTAGTCAGCGATTTGGCTGCTATGACTAAAAGATGCACCAGAACAATTGTAGAGGAGGAAAAGTTTATTTGAAGGCTCACAGTTTCAGAGGTCTTAGCCGGTAGACGCAGCAAGCTCCATTCCTCAGGACTCAAGGTGGGGCAGAATATCATATCAGGAGAGTGTGGCAGAGGGAAGCAGCTCACATGAGATCAGAAAGCAGAGAGAGTCTCTACTTGTCAGCTACAAATATATATCCCAAAGCCATGTCCCCAGTTCCCACCTCTTCCAGTTACCACTCAGTTAATCCCATCAGGGGATTAATTCACTAATTGGGTTAAGGCTCTCACAACCCACTTTCTTGCATTGTTGCACGTGTGAGCTTTTGGGGGACACCTCCCATCCAAACCATAACATTCTGCCTCTGGCCCCCAAAAGTTCATACTCATCTGACAATGCAAAATACGTTTAGTCCATTCCCAAGAGTCCCCATAGTCTCAACAGTTCCAAGATTGCTCAAAGTTTAAGTCCAAATCTTCTCTGAGGCTCAAGGCAATCTCACATTGTGAGCTCCTATAAAATTAGAAGCAATTTATAAGTATCCAATACATAAAGGTACAGAGTAAACATTTACATTCACAAAAATAGGAGGATAAAAAGAAGGGATGGGACCAAAGCAAGAATGAAATCCAGCTGGGCAAACAGGTCCTGTAGTTCCACATATGGAATCTAGGCCACATGGCATGGTGATGTTTAGTCCAAAGGGCTTGTGTAACACCACCCTATGGCCTTGTAGTAGCCCAACTGGCCTTCTTGTTGGTTTGTCTTTGCTGGATTCCTGCAGCTTTCCTAGGAGGATGTCCCATATTACTGGCATTTCTTAACCTCGGGAGTCTCCACTGTAGCTTCAGCTTCCTCCTCAAATCTCCACACATTGCCTTCTCAGGGGGTGACCACAGGGACTTTGATCCTGCTGCACCTTGCCTGGCCTCCAAGGCCTTCCTTGGAAATCTTGGTGGAAACCTCCATGACCCTCTAACTCCAGCATCCTGCAGAACCAGCACCATGTGGCTGACACCAAGGCCTGCCCATCTCAAGCAGTAGCCAAACCTCCAGAGACCCTGGCTGAAGCAGCCTCTGACTGGGTGGCTAAGCACATTGAAACAACTTCCTAGGAACCTCTTATACAAGAAAGATTCCCCACAGGACTCCTCTCAAGAGAATTTTCATTTTTACTCCCTTGAACCTGAGATGGATGTGGTCTTGCCAGCTCCTAAGATGCCCTCAAGCCATCTTTTTTATTGTCTCTGGGCCAAGTCTTTAGCATTTCTTTAGTGGCAGTAATGTCTTTAACAACTGCAATTTCCTTAACCCTAGTTTTACGCTCACCAGGAATTGCAAATCTTTCTGCTCTGCTTTCTGCTCCTGATTATAACAAAAATTTGGCTAAAAGCTGCAGCAATACTCATGCCACCACCTGAATGCTACGCTGCCTAGACATTTCTTTTGCCAGATTAAGAAGTCCTTCGCTTTTAAAATCAGACTCACAGAAAATTTCAGGGCACAGACACAATGCAGACAACTTTTTAGCTGGAACATAACAGGAATGGCCTCTAGTCCAAATTCCAATAACGTCTTCCTCTGAACTCTCTTGAGCCCCTTCTTTACTGTCCAGGGTCCTGTTAGCTTTCTGGTCTTCTGAGCTCCCACCAGAATCAGCCATTAAGCTCTGCTTACAACAGTATGAAGCATTTCCATCTGGCACTGCTAAGCATCTCAAAATTCCTCCCACCAAATCCAAAACACTCAAAAAGCTTCTGAACCCATGGTCAGGTTAGTCACAACAACAACCCCACTTCTCGGTACCAATTTCTGTTTTAGTTAGCTATTTTGCCACTGTAACTAGAAGACCCACCAGAACAACTGTAGAAAAGGAAAAGTTTATTTGAGGGATCACAATTTCAGAGGTCTTGGTCCATAGAAGGCCTCCTCCATTCCTCAGGTCTCAGGGTGAGGCAGAGAACATCATGGCAGGAGAGTGTTGCAGAGGGAAGCAGCTCACATGATGCTCAGAGAGCAGAGAGAGCAACTCCACTCACCAGATACAAAATATATACCCCAAAGCCACACCCCTCAATGTCCCACCTCCTCATCATCACTCAGTTAATCCCATCAGGGGTTTACTTCACTGGTTGGGTTAAGGCTTTCATGACTCAATCATTTCTTCTCTGAACCTTCTTGCATTGTCTCCCACATGAGCTTTTGGGTAACATCTCACATCCAAACCATAACACTTGCGATAGGTTGAGCCTCAGAGAGTATGATGTGGCTACACCCAAAAGCATCTTCTGGAAGTTGCTTACTTTCCAAAGGGAAAGTTTCCCTTACTTTTCAAAGGACCTTCAAATTGTTTCTAAGGAATTGGCTCCATCCTCTGGGTTCAGTCAATTTATCTTTGATACCAGGTCTCTCTTGCTAATGTTAGTCCCCTGTATATTCATGTTGGATAGTATCATTTAGTACCCTAAGATACCATTCAAAATTAAATCAATCTTTCCTTTATTCAGAAATGTTAATTATCATCAAATATATACATATGTACTTATCCCAGACTCCCAATCCTTGAGTGTAGTGACCAGATCTTATATTCATTGTATCACCAATTTAAAAACAAGTAGATTCTCAATAATGTTTGGTTGCACTAAACTAAAGCATTCAGTATTAGCTACAGTAATGCTAGCTGTTATAACAAATGCCCAAGTCAAAGATGCCTAGTATAATTTAATTATGCATATCCCAAAGATGGCAATCTGAATGCTCCTGATGAGCCAGTGGTCTTTCACATGATCATTTGGTACCCAGGATCATTCCATTCTATAGCTCTGCCTTCTTCAAGAGTCTTAAATTTTTCTGTATTCAGTCTTGCATTAATCAGCTTTCTGTGCTGTAGCAAATACCTGAGATAATCAACTTATAAAGAGAAAAGTTTGATTTTAGCTCACAGTTTTAGAGGTTTCAGTCCATTATCAGTTTCCCCCCTTTCTTTTGGACCTGTGGTGAGGTAGCACAACATGGCAAGAGCATGTGACAAAGAAAAACTGCTTGCCTAATGACCAGGAAGTGAAAGAGAGAATGAGGAAGAGGCTGGTCCCACAATCCCCCTAAGGGAATTCCCTCAGTGATCTAATGACCTCTTACGAAGCCTCACCTCTTAAAGATTTCACCACCTCTCCATAGCACCTTCCTGGGAACCAAGCCTCCAACACCTGGGCCTTTGGGCCAAACTATAAGAGCAAATCTATAAGATCCAAATTATAGCAAATCTATAGATGAAGATGGAGGGTGGGAAGAGGAGTGTTATAGTTTGGATGTAAGATGTCCCCCAAAAGTCATGTGAGACAATTCAAGAAAGTTTGGAAGAGAAATAATTAGGTTGTAACAGTCTTAACCTAATCAGTGATTTAATCCCCTGACAGGGATTAACTGAGTGGTAATTAAAGTGTTAAGGTCTGGCTAAAGGAGGTAGGATTGGGGCATGACTATGGGGTATATATTTTGTATCTCAAGAGTGGAGACTGTCTCTGATTTCTGATCATGATGTGAGCTGCTTCCCTCCCCCACACTCTCCCACCATGATGTTCAGCCCCCAGGAATGGAGCCAGCTTTCTATGGACTAAGACCTCTGAAACTGTGAGTGCTCAAATAAACTTTCCTCCTCTACAGTTGTTCTGGTTGGGTCTTTTAATCACAGTGGTGAAAAAGCTGACTAAAACAAGGAGGAAGAAGGTAGAAAGTGGAAGACACACCTCCTTCTTAAGCTCACAAAGGTTCCAAAGTAACACAACTCAATTCCAAAAGGATTTCATTGGCAAGATCAAGTCTCAGTGCTACTTAGATGAAAAGGAGCTAGGAAACATCTCCCCTGGTGGTAAAGCTGCTCCCAGCACAACTCTATCATGAAAGACTCTGATCATGACTCTGATGGAATAAGCCATCTCTGTCCCAGGGGCCCTCGACCACTGAGCCACATACCCAGCCCTATTTTGTGTTTTATGTAGAGACAGGGTCTCACTGAGCTGCTTAGCGCCTTGCTGTTGCTGAGGCTGGCTTTGTACTCACAATTCTCCTGTCTCAACCTCCCAACCCATGCTCTTATGGACCAGTATATCTAACACATAAAAAACACACATTCCTCACAAATACAATGATCATGTATCTAGTCTTCCTTGAAAAAAATTATTTTTGCCTATTTCATGACATAATTATCAATAACACCCCCGTTGTACCATCCAAAATATACAACTTTGGAGGACAAATTATGTTGTTCATCTACTCATAAACCATTTTATAGATACTCTATGACCCCATGAAAAAGTGTTTCAAGGCCTATATTTTTCACCATGAGCAACTGAAGACCTACCTAACAGTAAACATCTATAACATAAAGTATAAAATGTCAAGAGCAACACATTCCATTTTACCTGACTACCATCAGCTTCCCTGTATGGTCAGTAAAACACATACTTTAAACTTTAAAGTTCACTTCCAGGAAACACGGCCTTCCAGAGCACACCTCCTCTGAGCTGCAGCAAATCAGTGCCCAAAACCCAAAAGAGCAATATTTAGCCAAAAAGCACAGTTCTTATATTCTAACCACCACTGAATCTCTGCTTTCCACAAAGCATCTGACATCCTCAGGATGACCAGATTTCCTCTCCAAAAGCAAATAAACTAAAAATACCTACAATGCAGTCCCAAAACCCTTCATTATTACATGGAGAACAAGAATAATTAGGAAGTCAACAAATTTCTCCCCAAGTGTGAATTGCTACCCAACCTTAAATATGAAAGCCTCTATTCTGAAATTATAATTATACAGACAGAGACCTGCCTGAGATTTACTTTTGATAATGTAAATTCTACATGAATCATAATAATGCAGTAAAAAAAAAAAAAAAAAAAGCAGGAGGTATCAAGAGAATGCTTAAAGGAGTTGAAGTCAGAGTTTTCATAAACCCAGGAAAACTTCACAAGATAGACAGACAGACAGAACTAGATACAGATATAGATCCCAACTACTAGAAAGTTAAATGAAGCAGATAACTATAAACTTGTTTCAATCTACACTTTCTTGAATTTAATTTGAGCAACTTGAAATCACATAGGAATCTCCTTAAAAAAAAATAGTCAGCAAATCAATTTCATCAATTCAGACTGATTTTTTTCCTTTCAATTCATCCAGATGAAAGGGACTTTGCTAATGTAGAGGAATTCTCCATCAAACTCCCTGGCTGAGCTTTGTGAAGATACCAGGAGAAGAGGAATATTTGATCAAATGCTTAACCATTAACTATGTGCAAGGAAAGCCATTAAATGAATGAACTTTCTGTGAATTAAATTGTTCTAGAAAACGAAAATAAAATTGAATCCAAGAATAAACTGTCTTAAAAATCACATTAGATGAGTAAAAACATAAAATATTTCTGCCACTAGAGCTATAAAAATCAAGCTAGCTGAAAGGAAAATAAATGTCTTTGTGTTCTAAGTAGTTCCATTTGTTAGGACAATAGGTACCTATGAAAGAATTAAAACTCTAAAAAGGTTTCTCAGGTTTCTCAGGATGATGCTGTATGAAGTCAAAGAAAAGTCAGCTTTTTCTCTAAGTCCCTTGCCTAAAAGAGGAGAGTCACACTCCGTGGCTCCTCACAGTGGGGCAGAAAGGAGGGAAGGCTACCAGAAGTGTGGCACCACTGGCTAAGTATTCGCCTCTCTTCCCCTTTCAACTCTCCCCAGGTATCACCAGTCTGTCCTTGGGATTAAGTAGCTTTTATCCATCCAGCTTCTCATATCGAGTGGTCTTAATAAGCTGATCTGGGCTAAGTCAAATTGGTCTACAGATTGAGTCATATTATGCTACGAAGCCTGCAAGAAAGTGTTAACTGTACCCAGATCCTTGTTTTATTAGCCAGGTAAGTACACTACCTGCTATAACAAATAGGTTCCAATTTCAGAAACCTGACACTACTTTAAAAGTTTAAGTCTCCTTCTACAAGTGGCAACTGATGAACCCAGGCTCTTTCTATCCTAAGATACCACCATCTTCCAGTCAATTGGATGGAAGAGAGGAAAGGGGCTCATGGAACTTTGTGCAGTAAGTTTAAGGCAGGCCTGAAAGTAGCACCCATCATTTCCATACACCCACATTCCTTTTGTCAGAACTCTGTTATGTGGTTCATCTAGATGCAGAGAGATCTGAGAAATGTGGTTTTGCTTTGTGCCCAGAAAGAAGAGAACTGGATGTTGGTGAATTCTGTTTCTAGCACCCTGATTCTGCCCATCAGTTAGACAATACTTGCTCATCTATTTTGCATGTCAGACACTCTGACAAGGACTGAAGTAAATGGCAAGTGGTACATTGCTCTTGAGTAATCACAATCTGGTAGGAGAGAACAATGGGTAAATTAACAGTTATGACAGAGCATGATAAATGTTACAGCAGCTGCATTTGCTGAGTGTTGGAGGACCCCAGAAAAGAAGCAATGTGGGCCTGGGGGTGTGGCTCAGTGGTAGAGTGCTTGCCTGGTGTATGTGAGGCACTGGGTTCAATTCTCAGCACCACATATAAATAAATAAATAAAATAAGGTCCAGCCAGGTGCTGTGGTGCAAGCCTGTAATCCCAGCACTTTGGGAGACTGAAACAGGACGATTAGGAGTTTGAAGCCAGCCTCAGCAATGGTGAGGTGCTAAGCAACTCAGCGAGACCCTGTCTCTACCTAAAACACAAAAATAGGGCTGGGGATGTGGCTCAGTGGTCGAGTACCCCTGAGTTCAATCTCCAGTACCAAAAAATAAAATAAGGTCCATTAAAATAAAAAGAAAAGCAGCAACTTTATGGGAGGTAATATAAGCCTACCAGGGAGGGTGGATAGAAGCCTCTCTGCTTATGTGAACCTGTGTCACCATGTCTGCCACAGTGACAGCAGGGCGGTGGCATTTGGAGGTCTGGAGAAACATGCCCTGGCAGAATCTCAATATACCCTTTGCCGCCGGTGTCACTTGGCTCTGGGTATCACAAACAGTGAGGGTCCTGGAGCAGGACTGCCATTGCAAAGCTGGGAGGATGTCAGGACATTCGAGAGATGGGCCAGACTGGAGCAGGGACCTCAACCTAAATAGTAGATAGTTCCACTAAGGCAAGGCCAGTAGCCAAGGAAATATCAGAAGAGGGTTTAGCAGATATCTATTAAGATCTTGTTAGGTTTGACATATTTCAATCCAAACTGAAGTGGACTGCCAGCCAGAAACAGGAGGAGAGGACTCTCCTGTGTGCAGATGATTCCAGAACTGTGCAGTTTCTTCTTTGTTTCAAACAAAAAAGCGGTGGCACAGGGGCTTGATTCTCTAGGAATGCAGCATCCTTTCTGAATATCCACCATAGCAGACTAGGACCATTCCTGGGATTCCACTCTAGCTTCCTATGTGCAGTGAAAGTTTCTAATGCTCACCCCTATCTTTCCTCTTTCCTGCCACACAGCAAGTCCACACTCCACTTCCCTTGCAGGGAGGTGGGGTTGTGTGACTTGTCACTACCAATGAAATGTGTGCAGAAGCGATTTGTGTTTCTTCTGGACCATGGCATAAAGAGCTGACCTCTATCCTTTGCATTGGCAACCTCAGAAGCCACCTGTTGAGATGGCAGAGTAACAAGACAGAGGCCGTGCTGCCCAGAGAATTGACTAACCCATGTAGGACATCATACAAGCCAGAAAGAAGCCTTTTCTGCCTGCACCTCCTGAGACCTCTGGATTTATTTATTAATGCAGCATAACATAGCGAATATATAAAACACACTATATTTCCCATCTTTGCCCATCACTGGTTTTGTTTTTACTTTTGTTTTGACCCTGGAACTCATGCCAACCTCATTTCATTATTCAGCTAAGATTAAATCTGCTACATCAAATCTAGTCTATGCATATCTGGTGACTTCTTATTTATCAATGTTCACATTTTTTAAATGAAGCTATACACAAAACTCCCTGACCACCTCTTGGAATCTCTCTATTTGTGTCATAATGGCCAGAGAGCCTGAGCTATTTCCTAACATATCTTCTTGCTCTAAGTGGAAATCTTACAGTATGAACTTTCTAGTAATGAGGCTTGACAACCTTGCCACCACCAGGAGCAGCAGCAGTCAGGCCAAGAGAAAGGCTGCTAACTTCTTCACAGAAGTGTTGATTAGGCTGTGCACGACTGGCCTGACTCCTGTGGAGAGTGCCAGTCATCATGTGAACACTTTGGGTGTCCTTCCTGGCTCTCCCTGCCCAGCCACACACAGACACAAACACAGGGGATGTTACCAAGTTGCAACACTCAAAATTTCTAAAAGGGGCCACATCCAGTGCAGGTATGACCCCATATTATGAGAAAGCTACATTCAGGAAGTATTAGGTGCAAATTCAGTAAGAATTAGAGAGTGGTGTCTTTGGTTAATTCCAACTTGTTTAGTGTTTCCTTAAAGGGAGATGTAAACACATTTGTAATTCCAGCTTCTACTTGGTGACTATGACTTTTGGAGAAAACAACAGGGAAAAAGTAAAGTGTCTTTTAATCTCTAGAATCAATTGGACAGTCTGACACCAATCATAAGCAAGCCAAAAAAATAAATAAATATGCTTTTCTTCATCATAGTTACTTTAAGAAATACACCCTGAACTGAGCTTCTGCAGCAGATCAGGAGCTCGGAGAAAATCAGGTAAATGATTCAAAAGTAAATGAAATGCAGAAACTGTATAAATGCCTAAAAATCCATGGAATTAATTTGCTAAATACTTCTTTTTTTTAACAGGAGATTGAACCCAGGGGCACTTTACCACTGAGCTACATCCTTTTCTTATTTTTTGTTTTTACTTTTATGAAGCTTTTATTGTTTTAATTATTTATTTTACAGTAGAATGCATTTGACATATTGTACACAAATGGAGCACAATTTCTCATTCCTCTGGCTGTACATGATTCAGAGTCACTCCACTAGTGTAATCATACATGTATATAGGATAATAATGTCCATCTCTTTCTACTGACCTTCCCATGCCCACAACCCCACCCCTCCTCTGACTCCCCTCTACATAAACCAAAGTTCCTTCATTCTTCCCTATCCCCTCACTCTACTATGGATCAGCATCCACTTATCAGAGAAAACATTCAGCTTTTTGTTTGGGGGGATTGGCTTATTTCACTTATCATGATATTCTCTAGTTCTATCCATTTACCTGCAAATGCCATAATTTCATTCTTCTTTAAGGCTGAGTAATATTCCATTGTGTATATATACCACATTTTCTTTATCCATTCCTCTGTTGAAGGGCATCTACATTGGTTCCATAGTTTAGCTATTGTGAATTGAGCTGCTATAAACACTGATGTTGCTACATCACTGTAGTATGCTGATTTTATACCTTTGGGTATAAACCGAGGAGTGGGATAGCTGGGTCAAAGATGGATCCCTTCTAAGATTTCTGAGGTATCTCCATACTGCTTTCCATAGTGGTTGCACCAGCTTGCAGTCCCACCAACAATGTATGAGTGTACCCTTGTCCCCACATCCTTGCAAACACCTATTATTGCTTATATTGTAGATTGTTGCCATTCTGACTAGAGTGAGATGAAATCTTAGAGTAGTTTTGATTTGCAATTTCTCTAATTACTAGAGATGATAAACATTTTTCATATGTTTGTTGATTGATTGTATTTCTTCTATAAAGTGTTCAGTTCCTTAGCCCATTTATTGATTGGGTTATTTGGGTTTTGTTGTTGTTGTTGTTGTTGTTGTTGTTTTGGTGTTAAGTTTTTTGAGTTATTTATTTATTCTGGAGATTAGTGCTCTGTCTGAGGTGTGTGTGATTAAGATTTTTTTCCATTCTGTAGGCAATCTCATCACATTATTGATTGTTTCCTTTGCTGAGAAAAAACTTTTTAGTTTGGATCCATCCCATTTACTGATTCTTGATTTTACTTCTTGCACTTTAGGAGTCTTGTTCAGGAAGTCAGGTCCTAAGCCAACATGATGAAGATTTGGGCCTACTTTTTCTTCTATTAGGCTCAGTGTCTCTGTTCTAGTGTCTAATCTTTGATCCTGTGAGTTGATTTTTGTGCAGGGTGAGAGAGAGATGTTCAATTTCGTTCTGCTACATGTGGATTTCCAGTTTTCCCAGAACCATTTGCTGAATAGGCTATCTGTTCTCCAATGCATGTTTTTGATGCTTTTGTCTAGTATGAGATAGCCATATATATGTGGGTTTGTCTCTATGTCTTCTATTTTGTACCATTGGTCTACATGTCTATTTTGGTACCAATACCATGTGATTTCTGTTACTATTGTTTTGTAATATAGTTTAAGGTCTGGTAGTGTGATGCCTCCTGCTTCACTCTTCTTGCTGAAGACTGCTTTGCCTATTCTGGGTCTCTTATTTTTCCAAATGAATTTCATGATTGCTTTTTCTAGTTCTATGAAGAATGTCATTGGGATTTTTAGAGGAATGCATTAAATCTGTATAACAGTTTTAGTAGTATGGCCATTTTGACTATATTAATTCTGCCTATCCAAGAACTTGGGAGATCTTTCCATCTTCTGAGGTCTTCTTCAATTTCTTTCTTTAGTGTTCTGTAGTTTTCATTGTAGAAGTATTTTACCTCTTTTGTTAGATTAATTCTCAAGTATTTTTTTGAGGCTATTGTGAATGGGTATTTCTAATTTCTCTTGCAGTGGATTCATTGCTTATATATAGAAATGCAATTGATTTATGGGTATTGATTTTATATCCTGCTACTTTGGTGAATTCCTTTATGAGTTCTAGAAGTTTTTTGGTGAATTTTTTGGATCTTCTAAATATGGAATCATGTCATCAGCAAATAGTGACAATTTGAGTTCTTTTTTTTCTGTGTGTATTCCTTTAATTTCTTTCATCTCTCTGATCGCTCTAGTTAGAGTTTCAAGGACTATGTTGAATACAAATGGTGAAAGAGGACATCCTTGTCTTGTTCCTGTTTTTAGAGAGAATGTTTTCAATTTTTCTCCATTTAGAATGATATTGGCCATGGGCTTAGCATAGATAGCTTTTACAAAGTTGAGGTATATTCCTACTATTCCTAGTTTTTCTGGTGTTTTGAATATGAAGAGCTGCTGTATTTTGTCAAATGCTTTCTCAGCATCTATAGAGATAATCATATGATTTTTGTCTTTAAGTCTATTGATGTGATGAATTGCATTTATTGATTTGCATATGTTGAATCAACCTTGAACACCTGGCATGAAAACCACTTGATCGTGGTGCACTATCTTTTTAATATGTTTTTGTATGCAATTTGCCAGAATTTTATTGACAATTTGTGCATCTATGTTCATCAGGGATACTGGTCTGAAGTTTTCTTTCTTTGATGTATCTTTGTCTGGTTTTAAAATCAGGGCGATACTAACCTCATAAAATGAATTTGGTAGGGTTCCTTCCATTTCTATTTCATGAAATAATTTGAGGAGTATTGGTATTAATCTTCTTTGAAGGTCTTATAGAACTTGGCTGAAAATCTATCTGGTCCCAGGCTCTGCTTGGTTGGTAAGCTTGCAATGGCATCTTCTATTTCCTTGCTTGAAATTGATCTGTTTAATTTGATCTGTGTATGTCCTCCTGATTCAGTTTGGACAGATCATATGACTCTAAAATTTGTCAGTGTCTTCAGGATTTTCTGTTTTACTGGAGTATAGGTTTTCAAAATAGTTTCTAATTATCTTCTGTATTTCAATAGTGTCTGTCATGATATTTCCTTTTTCATCACAAATTTTAGTAATTTGAGTTTTCTCTCTTTCTTTTAATTAGGCTAGCTAAAAGTGTATCAATTTCACTTATTTTTTCAAAGAACCAGCTTACTTTGTCAATTTTTTAAATTGTTTCTTTTGTTTCAATTTCATTGATTTCAGCCAGATTTTAATTATTTCCTGTCTTATACTTCATTGGGGGTTGATTTGTTCTTCTTTTTCTAGAGCTTTGAGATGTAATGTCAGGTCATTTATTTGTTGACTTTTTCTTCTTTTAATGAATTAGCTCAATGCAATGAACTTTCCTCTTAACACAGCCTTCATAGTGTCCCAGAGATTTTGATATGTTGTATCAGAGTTCTCATTTACCTCTAAGAATTATTTTATCTTCTCACTGATGTCTTCTGTTACCCATGCATCATTCAATGGCATATTATTTAGTCTCCAGGTGTTGGAGTAGCTTCTATTTTTTTATTTTATCATTGATTTCTAATTTCATTCCATTATGGTCCAATAGAATGCAAGGTAGTATCTATTTTTTGCATTTGCTAAGAGTTGCTTTGTGGCATCTCATATGGTCTATTTTATAGAAGGATCCATGTGCTGCTGAGAAGAAACTGTATTCACTTGTTGATGGATGAAATATTCTATATATGTTTGTTAATTCTAAATTATTGATTGTATTATTGAGTTCTATGATTTCTTTGTTTAGTTTTTGTTTGGAAGATCTGTCCAGAAGTGAAAGAGGTGTGTTAAAGTCACCCAGTATTATTGTGTTGTCATCTATGTGAGAATGGTTCGTTTGATATATGTGAATGCTCCATTGTTTGGGGCATAGATATTTATGATTGCTATGTCTTATTGATGTAGTATTCCCTTAAGCAGTATGAAATGACCTTCTTTATCCCTTCTGACTATCTTTGGTTTTAAATCCATTTTATCTAATATGAGGATGAAAACCTCTGCTTGTTTACATGGTCCATGTGAGTGATATGTTTTTGGTTTTTTTCCCCATCCTTTCACCTTCAGTCTGTGGATACCTTTCCCTGTGAGATGAGTCTCTTGAAGGCAGCATATTGTTGGCCTTTTTTAAAAAAATACAATCTGCCATTGTCTTTAAAAAGACAATCTAAGTCTTTTTCTTGATGAATTTAGGCCATTATTCAGGACTATTATTGAAACATGGTTTGTATTCCTGGTTATTTTGGTTTATTTTTGGTTTTTAACTTGACTTGGTTTCTCTTTTGATTGGCTTTTCCTTTAGTGTAGTTCCTCCCTTTGCTGATTTTCATAATTATTTTTCATTTCCTCCTCATGGAATATTTTGCTGAGAATATTCTGTAGTGCAGGCTTTCTCACTGTAAATTCTTTTAACTTGTTTATTATGGAAGGTTTTTATTTTGTCATCAAACCTGAAGCTTAATTTTAATGGATATAAGACTCTTGGTTGGCATCCATTTTCTTTCAGAGCTTGGTATATGTTGTTCCAGGATCTCCTAGCTTTGAGGGTCTGTGTTGAGAAATCTGCTGAGATCCAAATTGGTTTCCCCCTGTATGTAATCTGAAGCTTTTCTCTTGCAGCTTTTAAAATCCTATCCTTATTCTGTAAGCTAGGTATTTTCATTATAATGTGCCTTGGTATGGATCTGTTGTAGTTTTGTACATTTGGTGTCCTATAATCCTCTTGTATTTGATTTTCCAATTCATTCTTCATGTTTGGAAAATTTTCTGTTATCATTTCATGAAAGAGATTGTACATTCCTGGTTTTGTCTCTGTGCCTTCCTCTATCCTGATAATTCTTATATTTGGTCTTTTCATGTTATCCCATAATTCTTGGATGTTTATTCATGGTTTCTTATCATCTTCATTGTGTGGTCAACTTTATTTTCAAGATTATATATTTTCTCTCTATTGCCTGAGGTTTTGTCTTCCAAGTGATCTAGTCTGTTGCTTATGCTTTCTATTGAATTTTTAATTTGCTTTATTGTTTCCTTATTTCAAGGATTTCTGTTTGTTTGTTTGTTTGTTTGTTTGTTTCAGAGTCTCTCTTTCTTGAAGTAATCTTTTGCTTACCTGTATTTGCTCTCTTGTCTCTTTGTTGGAGTGATCAATTGTTGCCTGTATTTGCTCTCTTACATTATTCTGTGCTTCACAGATCATTTTAATTATGTACATTCTGAACTCCTTCTCTGGCATTTCATCTACTGTGTTATCAATGGATTCTATTATTATAGAATCTTCATTTGTTTGGGGCATTTTCTTCCCTTGTTTTTCATGTTGTTCATGTGTCTTCCTCTCTAGCAGTGCTGATCTGAGGTATTACAGATTCTACCCTATAACCCTGCAGGTTACCAATACCTCACCTCTGGTGTAACCTGGCCTGCAGGGACCTTGGTGATGGTCTCCCCAGGCCCGGATGTTGTCTCGAGACAGAAGCAGGCTAGGACAGCCATGCATTGGTAGGTGGGGGGCCACTGCAGGTCTCCCCCTCTGTGTGTGCAGCTGGAGTGGGTCTCTTCTGCCTCCTTCATGCAATGGGCTAGGGTCAGTCTGCCTATATCCTCTTCTTTTTATTTTTATTTTTTTGAGTCAGGTTCTCACTAAGTTGCTGAGAGTCTTGCTAAGTTACTGAGGCTAGCCTCAAATTTGTGATCCTCCTGCCTCAGCCTCTGAGTCACTGGGATTACAGACAAGCACCACTGCACCCAGAACTTAGCTAAATGTTTTAAGGAATAATATTACTTAAGATGACAATAATCCTCACTTAACTAACAGTATTTTATTTTTGAGGGCATAAATAAAGCCCCAGTATAATTACAAGTAATTAGAATGATATAAATTATGTACCTTGAATTCCATCACAGCTCCCATTTCTCCTTACCCTGTTTCCCCCTTTCCTTCTTCCTACCCATTCCCAGAAATACTTCTACGACTTTGATGAAATATCTAGGGATATAGGTAGAGTGTCACATAATTGTTTTTGTATTATTTTTGCTTTCAGATAGTAAACAAAAATATAACTATAGCATTTCTATGAAATCTCTAATATGTATAATTATCCAGATATATAAATAAATTTACTTAAACCAACTTAAGTGTTTATTTACAACCATTTTTATACTCTGGATTGCCTATTCTGAGCACACACTATAGCATCTATCATCCTTGGTCATCTGGAATTTATCATCAAACACTTTTTTCAACAGAGACATGAGTGAATATTTACCCAAGAGATTGACCTATCATAGAATTTTTTTTTTAACCTTACCTCCAGAGAACACATTTCTGTTGCTTTTGCACATGAAAGACAACCTGGCTGGGTATAAAATTCTTGAATCAACAACTTTTATGAAAAAAACTCTATAGATATTTTTGTATACTAATAATGGGGTAGTATGATTGTGGGTGTATTTATCTCTTCTTTTGACATTTTGACTTTATGTATTCCACAGAGAACATATTTTGTAATAATTTTTAAAACTTAATAAAAATAAATAAAATTAACATATTTGCTGAGTGACTATTACATTCCCACATGCTATTGGATGCTGAGAGACATCCCAATAATCACTGTTGTCAAGGAAACACCAACTCCATTGTAAATCACATTATCAGTGATAAAAATAAATTATATTACTACACAAGTAATTTTATACTTAACAAAAATACAATATTGAGACATTATTTCTCTGTGGGAAAGAAAACAGTAGTGCATCTGGAATATCCAAAAAGATGAAAACATCAGATCTTTTCTAACAGATCCACAGTCTTTCACAAGGTTAGATCCTAAATCTAATAGCTACAGGCTCTCGTAATAATTAAGCCTTAGTTGTAGCCTCTTTTAGTTTGCACGAAGATATTACTTCTTTATTCAAAAAGATCAGAAATGCCACACCCACCAAAAGAAAAAAAGATATGTCAAAACTAGTTATGCTTTGGAGGAGGTCAGAAAGAGGAAGCTGGTGTAGTTGTGGAAAACATACTATGTTTGGACAATCTGAGTTTAAGTCTGACCATGTTACTGTGATCCATTTTTACTCAAAACACTTCTGACATTAATTGTGCTGGGTTTTTCACACCAAAAAAATAATTCTTCCAACAGTGGCTAGGTATCCTACAATTCACTTCAATTCTGACACTGCCTATGGGGAATTGGCATCAGATCCCACAAGTAAAACTCTCAGTCCCAAAGACTGACCCTATTTAAGAATGTTAATCACAAATTCCAGGTCTCCCATATTTCTAACCAACCAGCTATAATTTAGGAGTTCCCATAACTCACTCTCAGGTGGTGATCCTCCTGCCTCAGCCTCCTCAGTCACTGGGATTATAGACATGCATCACTGTACCCAGTACTTAGCTAAATGTTTTAAGGAATAGCATTACTTAAGGTGATAAGAATTGCTAGAATAGTTCATAGAATTCAGGGAAATACTTCATTTACTATTACTGGCTTATTGCAAAAGATACAGCGTGGAGGATCCAAATGGAAGAAATGCACAGAGCACAATACATAAGAAGGGGCACAAAGCTTCCATGCCCTCTCTGAGAATGCTACCCTCTTAGCCCCTCAATGGGTTCAGCAACTCATTCCCCAAATCCAGTATTTAGGGATTTTATCGATGTTTCATTACATAGAATTATTAACTCAATCCTTGGTCAGTGGCAATTAAATCAAAATTCCAGCCCTTGTTCTCTCTGGAAGTCAGATGTAGGGCCAAAAGTTTTAACCTATAATCAAAGGGTTTAATTCCTCTAGCAACCAGCCACCACTTTGAGACTGCCTAAGGGTCCACCAAGGAACACCTCATTAGCATAAACCCAGATATGGTGAGAGAGGCTTATTATGAGTAACAAAAGATGTTCTTCTCACCCTATCACTCAACAAACTTCAAGAGTTTTAGGAGCTTTGAGCCAAGAACCAGAGATAAAGACCAAATATACATGTTTTATTATGTCACAATATCACACAGATGCTAGTTATAAGTGACCCTGAGCGAATCAACTTTTATGTGCCCCTGTTTCCTCATCTGCAAAATCATAATAAAAATAACATCTCCCTTGTGGGATGGTTGTAAGAATTAAATAAGTTAACATAAAATACAGTACCTGACATACAGGAGGTGTGAACCAAGTATTTACTATGAGCAAATGAGCCAGACAAAAGAAAAGTTACACATAGACTTCATTTGTTTTACACTGTCCTCCAGGACCATCTACGGCCAGCGAGGTAGGCAGAGTGAGAAATCTTATTCCCATCCCAAGCCAGTAGCTGAGGGAAGGCATAGGGAGTTGGCTCCAATCAACACAAAATCAAAGCACAACCAAGGGATGAGAGCAGAGAGAGGTTTCTTACCTGCAGCAAGTAAGGAGAGTGCTGGAGATAACTCACAAAGCAGTGTTCTCCCAAACAAAGCAAGCAAGGGGCTTTTATTGAGGAAACTTACACATAGTCACGTAGAAAAGAGTCATCATCACATACAGAGGTAGGGATGTTCTTAAGCATGCTCAGTTTGAGGTCATGTATCACATGTTTAAAAAAAATGATAGCCCAATGGATCAAGTCTATTTTTGGTCACCTGAAAAGAATAAATTAGAGTGACTTCAAGATCTTGGCTGGTTCCTCGTAAGTTTCTCTGAAGGGTTTTGTTCTACCTAG
This sequence comes from Geosciurus inauris, assembly GCA_004024805.1. NCBI lineage: Eukaryota > Metazoa > Chordata > Mammalia > Rodentia > Sciuridae > Geosciurus > Geosciurus inauris. The sequence goes on along the minus strand of PVHX01014681.1, from coordinate 18,673 downwards.
GGATTACAGATTTCTCAACTTCCTTTCTTTCAAGAAGTCAATCCAAAATCTGTGTCCAAGAGTCCAACCTGAAGATACAACATTGCTATTTAAAGCAATTAGAGTGAAGTCAAGAAGGAGTTCTGCTAAGGCCTTGTGGTCTCGCAATTAATTTATTGGCATAGTTAATCTAAATGAAAAGGAGGATTTCACTCTCACATCCGTTAACACACAATAAGAAAACCTGTAAGGCTCAACACCTTGGGATAGAACCACAAGAGTAGCAAAGATCCTCTAAAGGGAAAGGAGACAATAAAAAATCAAAAATCTCTTCCACTTGTTATCCAGGCAAGCCTGTGCAAATGCTTTAAGCTCTCTGAGCAAAGTGTTCTCATCTGCATAGTACAGCTATAATAGTACCTACTTCATGTTGTTGTAAGAATTATATGAGAATATATGTCTAAGACCCTTAGCATAATGCCTTACATGTTTAATATGGGCTCCATATAACAGCCAAGCAAAAATAAAGACCCCTTATGCCAGAGGATGGGATCTCCATAGTTGACGCCACACCGAGCGTTGTACAAAGCAGTTGTGCTGACCCAAATATTTACATCTGTTTTTCAGAAGAACTTTCTGTGTCTCAATCCAGAATAGACTTTATATATAGCCAGGATTCAATCTTGTTCCATTGCTCTTGTTGAAGCCCGAAAACTTCGTCATGGTAGCCCTGAACCTTGCCCCCAGGATGAAGTACTTTTTGGAGGTTTCTTATCCAACTTTAACATTTATTAGTCAAAGTTTTGATCTTCAGAGGGAAGGAGAAGATGGCTGGCTGGCAGGCTCCTGTGTTGGGTACTGACTGGCCACAACCACCAGCTTTCCAGAGTCAGGCACTCCCTCTTCTGAATGCATCTCACAACCTAAGGGAAACCTCCCCAGAGGCCTAACGTAAAGCTGACAGTTAGGTAGCCCTTTCCTCTTGGTGACTTCAGGGACAGGCTAAAGTGGCCAGCAGGATCTGTTTGTTCTCCCATCTGACAGATCCTTCTGCTCTCTGAAGTTGGGTTTATTTGCAGCTAGGGACCAATGACTACAAGAGCAACCTGGAAGTTCACAGCCAGACAACAAATCAAGCGAAGAGGTTCATACTTCAACCCCTGCCTCCCTTGACTGCAGCAATTTGGAGGGGAATCTCCGATCATCTTGTTTCTCTCCCTTTGCGCCTCTCTGCCCCTTTGCTCCCTAAGCACCCATGCCCAACTTCATGAATATTCTTTCTTCTCTCCCGTTCTAAGTACAAACTAAAAGCATTAATAACTAGAGCAGGCCAAAAATGAAGACACATGCTAATCATACACTCACAGATATTTCATAATAATTTTGCAAATTAGTACTTTAGGTATGATCTTCTTGGAGGTTATAAAAGCATGCATGGTAAAGAATCTAATCCAAAGACCCAGAACAAACATATGAAATTGAAAGTGCCATACTGTTGCTTATGAGAACAAGACTGAAATGACCTGGGTCACATATTCCTGTTTCACTTTTGTCAGAGGAGCTTACAACCTAGAGGCCATTGCTGGGTGGACTAGCATCACATGGAGCTCGTGAGAGAACCTCTCCCTCTCTTTCTTTTATGTTGTCAGTGAGATAAAGGGACTATCACTGCCTGCCATGCAGGAGCCCAGTGTGGCCAATGAACCCATCATAAGCAAAGAATCTTCTTTTCCATAAACTTCATACTATCAAATCACAAAATAAAGGCTGGAAGTTCCATCCTTTTATTTTATTCATGGGGGCAAGGATTCTGCCCAGTCCTTATCCACTGTCTGATTTCTCACAAAAGGAGCATTTGCAAGATGAAAGATTTATATTCTGTGAAATATTTCACTTGTCATCAGTTGGGGACTCCAGGCTCCCCGGCTGTGCTGGTCAGTCCTAGGAAGGTTCCCTGAGCTTCCCTCATAGGCAAGGCCACACTGCTCCCAAGTGGCTTCTGTGAAGAAGCAGAAAGTCAGAAGTGGCTGTGGCTGCAATACCCTCCAGACCCTGGGGACCTGCCTCCCTGTGGCCTCAGGCTATGAACCCATCTCTGCAGACCCAGCCTCAGGGCCTTCCCAGCAGCCATCAGGCCCCAGAGTTCAGCTGCTCACAACTCCAGGAAGCCTCTTTGTTGTAGCAAAGGGAGCAGCCCCTTAAATGAGCCTAAAAATCTGCAGGCTGATCAAACAAAGGAAAGTTCAGAATTCAACCTGGACTTCATCATAGTGAGAGTTTAAGATTTAAGTATAAGGACAGGCAAAAGGAAAGAGGAGATGGAAAAATTGGGGACTAAAAGCAATTAGCACTTTAGCATAGTGTTGTTAGCACCCCAAAGGCAGCTCCTTACCCCTATGAATCTATTTGCCATAGCTAATGGAGGTAAAGCAATCTCAACAAGCAAAATCTCCTTTATAACGTTGATTGTTATTACACCTCTAAGCGGATAGATGGTTGTTTCCAGCACTATGATTGGTACACTCAGATTTGCAGCAACCTCACCTATAAACTCTCATTGGACAGGAGAAGCAGGGGTGAGCCAGTGTTATCTTCCTAGGTAAGACAGCCAAATGAAGGATCCTTCCCTCCAGAAAACAACTCTCAGAGCTCCCACCCAGCTCTTCCACTTCCTGAATCCCCTGAAGAAATCTTATAACACCAAAGCTCCCCTGTGCTCTAGCTGAATTAAATCAGAACCTGTGCAGTGGAGCCTGCCCAGGAACCAGTGGGTTTCAGAGTTCTGCAGGCCATTACAACATGCAGACAAGTTTGAGAATAGCTGCTTGATATCAGATTCTTAATTCTAGCTGCACATAAGAACCAGCTAGGAAACCTCTAAACACCACCAACACCAGGTCTCAACTCAATCAGAATCTCTGGGGATGGTGCCCAAGTGTTTTGTTAAGCTCCCAGAAGATTCTGACTCACTGAATGCTGAAAATAAGGTGACATTATTTGAGTAAATGACTCTGTTTATTATACAAATGTGTTCACAGAAAATGAAAAAACACAAAGAATAAAGAAGAAATACATTTCAGCCATGCCTAATCCCAAATCCTACCTTCCAGATATAACTACAGTTAATTACTTTAGCTGGGGAAATACGGGGTACTGAGGGAACGTGCAGGTGAAAGAAGGCGACGTGTGAGTCTCCATCACCTTCCTAAACTCCTGCCCAGCAATTCTGGGATTGAGAGGTGGTGCCCCAGCATGGGGCATGTAGCATGTGTGTACGTGTATGTACACACACGCACACGTGCACACACACATCCTGCCCTAGAGGAGGCTGGAGAACTCTGCCACTCCTTTCATCACCAAGAAGCTCTTTTATCATTTCGTTTTGTGAGTGCCTAAATTAGAAACATTTTGTTCATCAAATAAAATGTATGAAGTAACAATTACCCCATTTGCTCATTCCTTAAATTAATCAAAGATTTCTATAACTCCCAATCAGGGGTGCCCTTCATACTGAACAGCCCAGTCCTAGCATAAGTTTCAGTAATGCCATCCCAGAGCCAAGAAAAGTGATGCTTTTTGAACGTATGCAATTTATCTTAAATAAACTGATTTTTTAAAAGAAAATTTTTTTAAATACTAAAATACAAGAAACAAACCACTGCCATTGAAAGCTTAGGATATTGGAGGGAAGAAAAGAAATGAGATGAGTAACAAATGTCTCTGGGACAATAGGTGAAAGGGAGAGGATTAGAGAATAAGGACAGGGTCCCTCTCTAATGCTGCAATGGTTGGAATTGCAATAAGTGTATACAAATCCTGGGGCAAATCAAGCTATCATCTCTGGACCACATTTTCTCATTTTCAAAATGAGAGAACTTAAGCTAAGGCAGGGTCTCAACCTCAGCACTATTGACATTTCCTTGTGGTGGAGCATTATAGGATATCTAGCAGCATCCCTAGCCTCTACCCAAAAAATGCCAGCCCCACCACCCTTAGATGATCAAATAATCCACACATTGCCATATCCCATTGCCAAATCCCTGGTTGAGCATCACCACTCTTGGGCAATTCTGAAGTTCTCTTCATTTTCAAAAATTCACAAATTATGTTGAGGAAGTTAAAAGAATGAGTTTAACAAACCAGGGAATACATATAAAAAACAATTAAGAATGTATGGACTGCTGTGCCCAATGGTACACACCTATAATCCCAATGACTCGGGTGGCTGAGGCAAAAGGATCACAAGTTCAAGGCCAAAGCCTCAGTAATTTAGCAAAACCTTGTCTCAAAATAAAAAATAAATAGGGCTGGGGATGTAGCTCAGTTGTAAATCATCCTGAGTTCAATCCCCAGTACAAAAAAAAAAATGCATGGAATTATCCTGTAATAAAGAAGTTCTCAGTCTTGGCTGAATTTCTGAATCATCTAACGACCTTTTCAAATTCCTTTTATCAATGTGAAACCCCCTGACCAATTAAATCAGAACTCCAGGGGTGGGACAGAGCTCTCCTGTGATTCCAGCATGCCACACTTTCAGGACCACCATGGGAAAGTTCAGTGTGAGACAGAAGTAATAGATCTGTTCATCATTTCTGAAGATTCTGATAATACTTCATCATTGCTGTCAATAAGGAATTCCATCTGTGCTAACATTCGAAAGCACCAGGCAACAGGACATCTTAAATCAGGCCAATCACAAGCTGTGGCTTAAATGTAACCCACCCACACTTGCAGGAAAAGTACAGAAGCACATGAACACCTAAATAAAAGTGGAAAAGCCACACATCTGGAGGAGGTGCCATCATTCCTCTCGAGAATCCTCTGACCCCCACAATTATGGACCTGAGATCGTGCCAGCCATGTCCTCCAAACCATGACTGTCAATGGCATTAATCCCATCCAACAAGAGATTAACTGTTCCAGTTTATCGAGTAAACGACAATCACATTGAAAGAAAACGCATGCACTTCCTGGAAGAGGATGATCGACCCCTCTGGACTCATTTCTGAGTGAAATCAGTCTATGCTGTCAGGCTTGGAAGAAGCTTAGACACCCAACCAATGAAGCAGAGCCACGCCAACCCTGATTAAACACGAATATGACATAAGCAGTTCAAAGGGGCCACTGTAAGATGATTAAAGAATCCTTGACTCTTTCCTGGGGATTCTGTGCTAATAAACTTGGGCCTCTTTGCAAACTGCTCACTGTTACCTAAGAATAAAGTTGGAACATAAAAGTAGGCAATCTTATTTACTATAAATATTCTTTTCTTACAAACAAATAGCCTGTGAGAAGAAAGATTTAGTGAGCATGTACTCCGTACCCAGCCCCATGTCAAGCATTTTACATTAATTATTTAATTTAATTTAATTCTCCAAAGAACCCAATTCAATTGTTGGTGGTGGTGTTATCCCGGTTTTACAGTTGAGAACACTAAGGTTTAAAGAAGGCACATGATTTGCCCAAGGACATGCTGCCAGCAAGCACAGGAATGAGAATTAAAACCCAGGCAGTCTGATGCAAAGCCTCAGTTTGTGAACATTATGTAATATGGCCTCATGATCTGTTCACTTGTTAGATCATGAAACTAATAACTTCTCAGAGCCTTCTTTCAATCAAGAATTTCAAAACATGTTTAAGGTATATAGAATATAGACTAATGCCTACACACAATCCAAAAGGAGAAATCATATGCCAGCATTCTCAAAGGATGGCTTCAGACCTCCTAAATCAGAATCACCTAGGGCAGCTTTTTAAATGCAGGTTTCTAAAAAATAAAAAATGAATGCAGGTTCCTGGGCCCTGTCTCACTCGTATCATGTCAGAATTTGGGGTGCAAAAAGCAGCCAGGGTGGGACTCTGCCAGGGAACAGGCTTCCCAGGTGATTCTTTTGCCCACTCAGATTCGAGATTTGCTCCCCTAGAATTGCCCATCTTTGCATCCACAAAGCACAGCCTCCTGCCTGCAAAATTTGAAGAAAAAATAATTGTCTCTCCAGAACTACAATATAGAGAAACTGCAAAAATCAACCTTAAGAGCCAGAAAATCCCCAGGAAGGTAGCCCCCGTATAGATGCCTGGATATTAACATACTCAATTTTAGACCTAAACCCACTTACGAGAATATATCATACTTTGCTGTGAAATCTGCCTTCCTCTGGAGACCAGAAATCTGCTTTATTAATATCACTTAAGCTGTTACTCAAAGCCCCCAACACACAGGCACGCACGCGCGCGCACACACACACACACACTCACTCACATCCTTACACAAATTTGAGTAAACACTGTGTAACCAGAAAATGAAATTGCTCTCAAATAACCATTATGACTTTTCTTATGCGCTCACATTACAATAAAATTCAGAGTGAGAGCTATCAGTGGAAATGGAAATTACAGACCATGCATTCCTCGGTTAGATATGAGCCCTTAAGGGCTGGGGTGGCATCCTATTCCTCTCTGTATCTCTAGTCTGGAGCACATAGTAGGTGATTAATCCAGTTATGCACTGAAGAAGGAAGCTTTGAAGAAATGAATGAGCAAATCAATTCTCTAATGAGAAGGAGCCTCACAGTTCATCCGTTGTCCCACATGGCCTTTCCACAGGATTGCTCTCCAAATGTAACTACACAAGGGCTTTCCTTTAACGGCCTGACTTCTCTTAATAATACTTCTTCAAGTCTTGAATTCAGACCTCTTTGCATCAAAAGACAATCACCTCGACTTCTTCGGCACACACATACAGCCCAAAATGAACCTGCAAATAAAAACCAGAATAAAACATACTGAGGAAGGAAAAGAAAGAGAGAGAAGACAGACTGTGGCTTAAAAAGAAAAAAAAACCAGCATACAAACACCAGGGGTTGGAAAAATATCAAGTTTTCATTTATAGCAAAGACTGTGTTGAGTTTTGTTTCATTCTGCTATTCATGAGTTTCATATTCTTCCCTACATTAAAACATACTTATTCTAATGCTTGTTCCCTGCAGTCCGTATGTAGCATGCATATTTGTGTAGCCTCTATAGACAGCTAATGCACACACGGGGTACATACATGCCTACACCACACCCAGAGGTCAGCCCCTTGATCCCTGGGCACCCATGTGACTAGATAATTTCAAAACTGCTGCAAAATCAATATTAGGGATGATTCTACTCAAACAGCATCAGGAAAACCTGAATGTATGGAGTTATTTCTAACCACTGGAATAAAGTCTGAGTTGACACATTCAGAGTGTCTTATGCAGACTTCCCCACAGTTCCACCAAATCATAAACATACCAACTTCAAGGACACCCTAGAATCATCTGCTTCCATATCCCTGATTTTATGGGCAAGGAAATTAAACTCACAGTGCAGCAGCTTACCCATAAGCCAAGTGATAAACTGATGCCTGAGTAACCGATCCAATTGTCTCTCTACTGTGCCATAGCGGGGCCAATATTTGGCACTTAATTGATAACTAGCTGGCAGTTTAACAAAAAAAAAAAAAAATCCTCTAGAGTTCTCTAGATCATGACTGCAAGATCTAAATTCAATTTCAATAAATAATTGCTAATTTTTGTCACAGTTGCTGAAGAACACTGGACATCAATAATCAATATTATGATAAATGAGTTCTCGCTCTTCTTTTTTGCTAACCTCTTTAAGTGCTATTGAATAAAGGGGATAAAATTTGAAAAATAAAAGAGACTTTAAGGATCAGAAACTCTACAAACTAGATACTCCCACTGGCTTATATGCCTTCACTTCATGACTTCGCACTGACCATAGCTGAAGGAGACTTCCTCTAACGCAATGCTTCTGGAGTTTCCATACCATAGGTCAGGTGGGGTTTGAGATTCTGCATTTTCCCCCTAAGCTCCCAGGTGAGTTCAATGCTGCTGGTCATAGGATCGCACTTTGAGTAGTAAGATTCTAAAGGACCATCCACAGTGACCCAACTATCCCCATGCAAAGCAAACCAAGGAGCAAAGACTAAAAGCCCAGACAGAAGGCCCTGAAAACAATACTCACAGTGAAAATGGCAAAGCCATAGAACTAACTGACAAAATTAGTCACCAGCTAATTAAAAATGTCCTCTGGGACTTAAGTCTACCTTATCCAGCTGTCAGTGTCAGAGAAGCCCACATGTCATCGTGCAATGGCACTAGCAGGAAACCCTCCTCAGAGGAATAAATCTGGAAATACAAAGGCAACAGAGATTCTGATTCTCTGTATTAATGCTCAGGAGCAGGGAACAAATGAAACCAGAGCACTTGCAGTTACTTATAAAATAACCTCAATACCAAGTTCAAGGAAATGGAAAAGATCTTTAATGATGCAGCCAGGAGAGCGTAAGGCTGAGTCCAGCCCCATTCTTAGTTTACTAAACAAACCAAATCATCATGTCTAACAACTTCGCTTGGAAAACAGGCTTCATGCCAGAAGGACATTTATTTCAGAAAATCAAATGGGCAACTTAATTTCAACCTCTCTGATTAAGTAGATCCTAGGCTGTCTATGAACATGCTTCCAACCTTTCCCCACGGGAACTGAGTGGTAACATGGAGAGCATGACCATTTATTTGGCTTAAGGAACACATTAATTTATCTGGTTTATAGAATTTAAACATCTGACGAATGACAGTGGGGTTGATTTTATTCATCAGCTAATTGCTTTGCCACCTGGAGCTGAAGCTTTATATATGCAGCTTATAAAAGATCTGAAAAGGATCTCAATTATTCTTTAATTTGTTCCTTGAATATAAAGTAGGAAAATCTGGCTTAATCAAACATTGTCTCAATTCTACTGGGATATGTCTAGTTACCTTATAACAAGGTAAGCTTTCATTTAATCATATGATATGATAATTCCCCACTTTCAAGCCAAGTATCCTCTTAGTTACAATCAATTTTCCACTGAAAAAATAAACATTGTCTCTTTATTGAAATCCCAGTAGAGAAAAATAGCCCTTTTTAATAAAACTTGCTGCTGATACAACCACACTAGGAATTTCTGTGTAGGAATCCATTAAACCCCCTAATTTGACATTGCTGGTAAATTGCAGAATAAAGCAAGTTCCATGAACAATTCTCTATGCATATGGCCATTCTTGGCACACGTGGAAGAAATGGATAATGAATGCATGTGTGCGAGCACACACATACACACACTTGCGCTCACACACACAAGGCATTACTGGAATCTATTAAATCTCAGTTAATAAATGTTTTAATCAAATTGGATTGTACAATTTATCTGAGAGTAAAAAAGAGGAGAAACTAGCAGTCATGCAATTTCTTTAATTGCACCGAATGAATCTGAAATGCCAGCATGTGCTAGAAGGCTGCTAGAAATCCCAAGACGTAAAAGCAGTAACTGGCAGGCAACTGGGACACACCTGAAATGTAATCTAACAGAAAGCTGAAAGTTAGACTGTAATGCCATTGTATTAATGACCCAGGGTATTGTAAGTTTAATATTTGGTCCCCATTTAACAAATTTCTCTTCCTCATCTCAAATGTCCCACAAAGGCACAATCCAGCTGCCAAAATGGAGTGAGTCTAGGAGTATTGGGGCCAGGCTTAGCACAGGCTTCACCAACTAGTACCCCAAAAGGGGGGCTTCTGAGACTTCAAGCTGATGCATATTAGAAGTGCAGGCAGACATGTGGCAACAGAGACAGAGACACTAGGAGTACAGGCTTGGGTTCAAGGGCAGGTCCTCTGTTCCAAGAAGCCCTACTGAAAGCAAAATAGAGCTCAGATCCCTTAAGAACAATCCTGTATGATGAGATAAGTAGCCAAATAAAACTCAAGCAAGCAGGAATGGCACAGGCACCCCAAACCACAATGATCCAAGCAAGGGACTTGATTGTGAATAATAATGCAAGACACCAAGGACATAGAGATGAAAGTAAAACCAGCCCCATTTCATCATCTTTCAAAGCACCTAGAACTTGGCCTTCCTTAGAAGAGGCATGTTGAATAAAACAGTACAGGGACATCAAATGAAGCCTTCAATGCAAGGACTAAAGGACCCCAAGTGATAATACAAGTCTTTGCACATGTGATAATACAAGTCCCCCAGATGTTCAGAGATAATATAGCTTAGGATATGGGAGCTAGGACTCTGGGGTTGGAATCCTAACCTATATAATTCACTAATTGTGTTTCTTTGAACAGTTTTTGTGCCTCTGAAAAATAAGATGATGAAAGTACATATTCCATAGAGTTGTGTGAGAATTAAATGAGGTAAGCGGTAGATAGCGATTACAATAGTGTCTTGGATGTGTAACAACTCAATAAATGCAGGCTTCTACCATCATCATATTATTATCACTGTTCTGGACTGATTTGTAACTTCCCCAAAAAAATTCACTGTGAAATTCTAACTCCCCATATGCTTTGTAGACAGGGCCTTTAAAAAGGTAATTGAAATTAAATGAGGTCATAAAGGTAGGCCTTAGTCCAATATGACTGGTGTCCTTAGAGGAAGAAGAGATGCCAGGGATGTAAGTGAACAGAGGAAAGACCATGAGAGGACATAGTGAGAAGACAGCCATCTGCAAGCCAAACAGAGGTTTTAGGAGAAACCTGCTGACACCTTGATCTTGGACTTCCATCCCCAAGAACTATAAACAAGCTTCTGTTGTTGAAGCCCCCAGTCTGTAGCGTTTTGTCATGGGAGTCCTAGGAAATTAATGCAATCATTATCATTAATATCTAGTCCTGCCAACTAAAGGCAAGACAGGATGGAGACCCAGTTCAATGCTATTTCCATCAGTTTCCCTTCTCACATTATTTCCCCAAATCCTCTATGTGATCTATTGTGCTACACACAGGTTCTTTGTCCACAAAGAGAGGCCAAGAAAAATAGGAAGTTTAAGAAACATGAACATCTGGGAGAAAAATCAAGTGTCTCTCTCTCAAAGGTAGAGACTGCTTCTGGCATTTATACCCTCTGTTCTCAACCGAAGTCCAGTCTAGAACCCACTGGTATGCAGCTGTTTCTCTCTCAGATTTTCGAGGGTATTGTTGGATTGGAGCAAAGTGCCTGGCACATGAAAAAAGACAAGCACAAACCCAGGGGGATAGAATCAATAAAATGGAATGTTTTCCACTGGGTTTACAGTTGGAAGCACTTTGGGAACATATGTAATTTGTCTAGTTATTTCCCTCCCCCCACAATGGTGGGCTTCCTAGACTTTGAGTGCTAAGTACACTGTTAGTTGTCTATTCAGATACACGGATCCCTACCTCCACCCCAACTAGCTTCACTGAGTAGAGAATGATGCCCTACCAGGTGTCCTATGGGAGGAGAAATAAGTGAGTTTGCATCTGTGTCTCTCTAAAGGCAAATGACATTTGCACCACATATTTTTCATTTATTGCCCTTCCTCCCTGACACACCCATGTGCACACCCACATCCATACCCAGACACATGCTAATCCATAATTCTGTTTCCATATTCCATTGTGCCCTTAATAGCTCTCCATCTAATTGCACTCCAACAAATAGGCTTCCACTAAGAATGATAGTGATAAGCAGAGAAATCATTCTGATGTTTCTGCGTCTAGATCCCTTGAACGTATTTTCTTTTTTCTGCAAGTACTATTTATGATCTGTTTCATAATTAGGGATGTTTATTGAGCTGTGCCTATAGGCATAATGTGGTGTCTGAAGAAGGAACACAATAAAGCAAAAAATGTGGTCCTGATCTCTCAGGGCTGATTCTTTCCTGGGTAGAGACAAGATGTAGATCTTGGAAAAATTCCACAGAAACTCAAAGCTGTTCATAGTTAGGAGCCAACTTGAGCAGGGCCAGCTGGAGGTAGTATGCAGGGCACTCAGCATGGGATAAAGAGAGTTTAGGGGCCTAGAAGCCCTTGACAAGGTAACCCTGGGACCAGGCTATATTTTGAGTGGATCTCAAGGGTCTGAGACCTATGGAGAATTGTTAAGGACAAATGCCGGTACCAAAAGCTAAGGCTGGGTAGTAAGCTGAGCTTGGAGAAGCAGGTAGCTAAGGAGGGTCTTGGGGTACTACCAACCAATGATTCTCCTATTTCTGTCTCCACCCCCTTCCCTGGGCTCTCATTTGCATATCCAAGTGCTGAAAGACTTGAATGTCTCATGGGCCTGGGCAGAGTGCTTGATTCTCTCCCTTGCATTCATTGGGCTACAGGTTCCTACGCATGCATGTAAAAGAAGCCCAAAACAATGGTGGTTGAACCAAGGTTTATTTCTTACATGAAGTCTGAACTTCTGGGGGCTTTGCAGGGTCTTGCCTGGTTGCACTGTCATCTCTAAGGCACTGCCTTTGTCTGCCTATTGAAGATGGCTCTCTACCACCAGGCAACATTCCAGCCCAGCCAAGGACAGACGTGCCCCATCCTTCAAGGGTGTGACCAAGGTCTTACCCTTTAAGCACAAATTTGGTCACAAGGGAAACCACGTGCTTTCCAGGAGAGCAGATACAGAGCCAAGAAGCAATCTGTGCTGACCACAACAGACACCTCCCAGTGCTACCAGCATCCCATGGCTGGATAATTGAAATGTCATTTATCCACATAAGAGAATATTAAATAGCATTAAGATATTAAATATAAAAGAATGAAGTATTGATACATGTTACAAGATGAATGAACCTTGAAAACAGTATGCTAAATAAAAGAAGCCAATGCTACAGACCACATATTCTTGATGCCAATCTATAGGAACAAAAAGATGATTTGTGGTTGTCTAGGGATGGAGGGATGGAGGGATGAAGGGATGGAGAGGAAAAGAAGTGTTAGTTTCTTTTGTAGTGATAAAAAATATCCTAAGATTGACTGTGATGATGTTTGCACAACTGTGAATAAAGTAGATTGTATTATACAAATGACTGAATTATATGGTGTGTGAATTATATCTCAATAAAGCTGTTTAAAAAGAAAAAGAAAAAACGTCAGTCCCTTAAATGTTCACATCTTCTTTCCCAGTCTTAAACATTCTCTATTTGAGTACCAGGAGGCCTATGTGTGGTGCAAAAGCGACTTCTGTTTGAACTTTCAGGTCAAAGTCATATGCAAACTCCACCTTTGGCCTTTCAAATTTCCTGTACATCCACAGTTCTCCTTATCATTCCTCATTAAGACAGATTTTATTTTTCCAGTATTCCATCCTTTTTTTACAAGACGATTTTTGGTATCTTAATCATAAATAGCAACTCTTTCCAATAGGATCAGAATGAAAAGGTTAAAGATATCAAATTTCCGTTTTTAAAACTGCTGGTCCAGAGGGGCTCAGTGGCGCACACCTGTAATCCCAGCACTTTGAGAGGCTGAGACAGGAGAATCACGAGTTCAAAGCCAGCCTCAGCAAAAGCGAGGCACTAAGCAACTCAGTGAGACTCTATCTCTAAATAAAACACAAAATAGGGCTGGGTATGTGGCTCAGTGGTCCAGTACCCCTGAGTTTCAATCCCCGGTACCAAAAAAATAAAAAAATAAATACTACTGATCCAAAAGGATGGACCCAGCCAGATAACTCAACAATGTACAATATCCTTTCTTATTTTCAGATACTAAAAATTCACATATCTGGTCATGTTTAGAATTCTCAATTTGCTGTGTTAAAATTAAGCAAATTGCTGAAGTGGAAAATATCTAAAAACAAAAAATTAACCTCCTGGCCCATGTTCATAATGGATGATTTCCATACTCTCTGTGGGTTAACCATTCCTAAATTGTATGCTCATTCAAAATTATCTGTCTTCACTGAGCTTCTAAATTCAGTTATTACCCAAGTCTTCTGCTACAGGCATCTGCTCCTTAGCAGTAAACTAGATCTTTGTGGGGCCATAAAATAACTCCTTGAATACCTACCATGGTTAAGGGGCTCTTTGCGAGCTCAAGTAATTTAGCCTCCCTTTCTCTGGTGGAAAAAAAAAAGCAGGGGATTGAAGGACAGAAGCCAAAACAGTGAGAAGATGGGAAGGGGCACATTGGTTTTTCTCTCTTTCCTTCCACACATCTCTCTCTCCATCTCACACACACACATCTCCTTGCTTCTCCCCACCAACTATAACTTCTCTGGGAGAACAATAGAGTGATTTTTCTTTGACATGCAAAGAGAAGACTAGAAATAAATATGCCATCTGTTAACAATGAATAATTCTGGGTACTGAGAATATGGATATATTTAATTTTCTTCTTTTTACTTTTCTGTATTCACTTAATTGTTTGAGAAATCAATTTTTTAGATAAATAAGATTTTAAACCATGTCCCATGCCTTTCAAAGTTCTATTCCCACAACCCCAATCCAGAAACTACTTTAATTTAATATCCTGGCTCGCTCTGGCCACAATGTAAACTGGAAATGTTGTGATTTTTTTCTTGGAAACCATTCTGCCCACTTTTCTGTCTTTTCAATATTCTGTCTCCTACCTACCATCATAGCCCCAGCCTCCACCCAAGAATCAATATTCTTTCTTCTAAGACTAGGAAGTCACCCTTGAAGGATTATGGGAATTTTTTTTCACTTCTTATTTTAAGATAGTTACAGATTCATGGAAAGTTATAAAGAAATGTACAAGCCAGTGTTGGGCACCCTTCACCAGCCTCCCCAATGATCAACATCTTCCAGAAATACGGTACCACAATACAATATCAAAACCAGGAGATTGACAAATCATCACGGTTTTCAAACTTCACTAGTAGTACATGAACCTGTGTTGTGTGGTGTGTGTGTGTGTGTGTGCAGCTTTATGCAGTTTTGCCACATGGTAGCTTCATGTAACCACTAATGTAATCAAGACGCAGAACTATTTCCTCTTCACAAAACTCCCTTGTGCTACCCTGTAGCCACCTCTGCCCTCTCCTCCTGCATCCTGCCTTCTCAACTCCTGACAACCACTCCTTCTCTATAGTTACACTACTTCACAAATGTTTTATAAATGGGGTCATGCGGTATATGTATACTTTTGGAATTGGCTTTTTTATTTTTAACTTGGCATAATTTTCTTAAGGTTCATCCAGACTGTTGCATGTCAATAGTTCATTCCTTTTTATTCTTGAGTTGTGTTCTGTGGTGTGATACATCACCATTTGTTTAAATATTTACTCACTGAAGTATATTTGTGTGGTTTCCAGATTAAGGGTACGAATGAAGGAGCTATGAGTATTCCTGTACAAGTTTCTTAGTAAACAAAAGCTTTCCTTTCTCTGTATGCTAGTGGCGTGTTTCATGTTTTAAGCAACTGTCATACTATTTTCCAGAGTTCTTATAAAATATTACATTCCCATCAACATATGTTGGTGACCTAGTTTCTCCACAATCTTGCCATTGGTTTTATCACTACTTTTTATTTTAGTTATTTTCAGAAATGCACCTCATTGTGGTTTTAATTTGCATTTCTCTAATGCCTACGGAGGGTGAACATCTTTTCAAGTGCTTGTTATCTGCATAACCTCTTCAAAAATATCTGTTCATGTCTTTTCGTTTTGTTTTGTTTTCATTTTCCAATTGGATCTGTAGATTTTTTTTAATGTCGAGTTTTGAGAGTCCTTTATACATTCCAGATACAAGTCCTTTGTCAGGTAAGTAAATTGTACATTTTTATACCAATCTATAATTTGTCTTTTCATCTTCTTAATATGGTCTTTCACAAAGCAAAACGTTTTTAATTTTGATAAGGTACAATTCATCAATTTCTCCTTTTATGAATTACACTTTCAGTGTCAAGTCTAGAAATTCTTCGCCTCGTCTGAGGTTACAAAGATTCCCTTTTTTTTAATCTAGAAATTTCATTATATTTCACATTTATGTTCATGATCCATTTTAAGTTAATTTTTATATAGGTATAGGATTTAGGTAGACATGCAGTTTTTTGCCTATGGAAGTCCAGTTGCACTTGAACCATGTATTTAAAAGGCTATTCCTCTTCCATTGAGTTCCTTTGGCTCCTTTGTCAATAATCAGTGGGCATATGTATGTGGATTTGTTTGTGGGTTCTTTATCCTGTTCCATTGATCTGTGTATCTTTCCCTCTGCTAATACCACACTATCTTGATTATCATAGCTATATAATAATCCTTGACATCAGGAAAAATAATTTATCCCACTTTATTCTTCCCTCAAATTTGTTTTGGCTATTATAGAACCTTTCCCTTTCCATGTGAATTTTAGCACAATCTTATTTGTGTCTCCAAAATGCTTTTCTGAGCTTTTGCTAGGAATTACATTAAACTTACAGATCAACTGAGAGAAAATTGATATTACTATGTTGTGTCTTCCAGTTCATGGTATGTTTCTGCGAATATTTAGGATTTTTCTCATTTCTTTCATAAGAATATTGTAATTTTCAGTGAATAGTTCTTACATAAATCTTGTTAAATTTATGCCTAGGGATTTCATTTTTTGCAATCCTAAATTATTGCTTTTTTATTTTAGTTCATTGTCAATGTAAAACAATGCAATTGATTTGTGTGTTGATAGTGTCCTTTAGCCTCACTTACATGTAGAAGGTTTTTGTCATCTTTGTTGTTTGTAGATTCTTTTGGATTCTCTATGTACACAATCATGTTATCTACAGCTTGAAACAGTATTGCTTCTTCTTTTCCAACCTGCATGCCTTTTATTTCTGTTTTCTTTTTTTTTTTTTTTTTTTTTTTTTAGAGAGGAAAGAATTTTATTACTCTGGCACTTTTCACAAAACTGTTTTTGGGGAAAGGCTAATAGTCTTTTTTTTTTTTTAACTTTTAACATATTAAAGAATAAAATCTACTCCTTGCTCATAGGCCATTCAAAAACTGCCAGATCTGATCTAGGGACCTCATATTGAAGACTATTTGGGATCTTGTGTTCTGTAACCTGCCAGTTTTCCCTGGTTCTCCTAGATCTGGCTTGGACTTTATTTCTCCATGAAGTTCCCCTAAATGACCACCAGTTTCTATGTTATTACATATAAACTGATGCATGAGAGTATGGCTCACCCTAACATTCCGCACTAACCCTGAGCTTCCTAAGGTCGTTTAGGGTTTTTTTGCTGGTTTTTTTAAATTTAATTATTTTATTTAAATGTGTTTCAAGTCATAGTACTTATATAGAGCTCAATTTTTCCATTTCTCTGGTTGCAAACCAGATAGAGTCACACCATTTGTGTCTTCATACATGCACCAAGGGTAGTGATGACAATCTCAATCAACCATCTTTACTATACCCATTCCTCTTTCCTTCCTCCCACCTCCCGCATCCAGAGTTCCTCCATTTCTCCTATGTTCCCCATTCCCACCGCCCTTATGGATCATCATCATCCACTAATCAGAGAGAACATTCAGCATTTGGTTTTTTGGGATTGGCTTACTTCACTTAGCATAATGTTCTCCAGTTCCATCCATTTGCCTGCAAATGCCATAATTTTATTCTCTTTTATTGCTGAATAATATTCCATTGTGTATATGTACCACAGTGTCTTTATCCATTCATCTATTGAAGGGCATCTGGGTTGCTTCCACAGTTTTGCAGTTGTGAATTGTGCTGCTATAATCATTGAAGTGGCTGCTTTACTGTAGTGTGCTGTTTTTAAGTCTTTAGAATATAGGCCAAGGAGTGGGATAGCTGGATCAAATGGTGGTTCATTCCAAGTTTTTTAAGAAATCTCCATACTGCTTTCCAGATTGGTTGCACCAATTTGCAATCCCACCAGCAATGTTTGAGTGTACCTTTTTTACCACATCCTCACCAGCATTTATTGTTGCTGGTATTTTGGATAGCTGCCATTCTGACTGGGGTGAGATGAAATCTGAGTGTAGTTTTGATTTGCATTTCTCTAATGGCTAGAGATGATGAACATTTCTTCATATATATGTTTATTGATTGTATATCTTCATCTGAGAGGTTTCTATTCAGCTCTTTAGCCCATTTATTGATTGGGTTGTTTGTTTTTTTGGTGTTAAGTTTTTTGAGTTCTTTATAGATCCTGGAGATCAGTGCTCTATCTGATGCGCGTGTGGCAAAAATTTGCTCCCAGAATGTAGGCTCTCTGTTCACCTCATTGATAGTTTCGTTTGCTGAGAAGAAGCTTTTTAGTTTAAGGCCATCCCATTTATTGATTCTTGCTTTTATTTCTTGTGCTATAGGAGTCTTGTTAAGAAATTCAGGGCCTAATCCCACGTGATGAAGATTTGGGCCTACTTTCTCCTCAATTAGATGCAGGGTCTCTGGTCTAATTCCTAGGTCTTTGACCTACTTTGAGTTGAGTTTTGTGCATGGTGAGAGGTAGGGGTTAAGTTTCATTTTGCTGCAAATGGATTTCCAGTTTTCCCAGCACCATTTGTTGAAGAGGCTATCTTTTCTCCAATGAATGCTTTTGGCACCTTTGTCTAGTATGAGCTAGCTGTATTTATGTGCATTACTCTCTGTGTCTTCTATTCTGTACCATTGGTCTACATGTCTATTTTGGTGCCAGTACCATGGCGTTTTTGTTACTATTGCTTTGTAGTAAAGTTTAAGGCCTGGTATTGTGATGCCTCCTGCTTCACTCTTCTTGCTCAGGATAGCTTTGGCTATTCTGGGTCTCTTATTTTTCCAAATGAATTTCATGATTGCCTTTTCTATTTTTGTAAGAAAGGACTTTGGGATTTTAATTGGGATTGCATTGAATCTGTATAGCACTTTGGGTAGTATGGCCATTTTAATAATATTGATTCTGCCTATCCAGGAACATG
>PVHX01014680.1:0-49445 GCA_004024805.1 Geosciurus inauris | reverse complement strand
CCCTCTCTCTTCCTCTCTCTCCCTCCCCCCTCACTCTCTCTCTCCTTCTCCCTCCCCCCCTCTCTCCCTCTCTCTCAGTCCCTGTCTCTCCCTCTTCCTCCTGTGCATTCATGTGTGAGGGGGTTGCACAGCCAGGTCAGACCCATTGATGCAGGAGTGGAGAGAGACCCAGGGCAGGGCAGGGAGAGGGAAGCTCTTGTCTTTTCTCTGCTCAGCTGGGGGGCTATTTGCTTGGCCCCCACATGCCCCAGGAGGATGGCATCTGGGAAGAGAACAGACATGCCATTTCCCTCCCTAGTCCTTCCTCCCTGCCACAAATGCTCATGGCCCTGGGCTCCCCACATCGCCTCCCTGAAGCTCGGTTTCCTCCACTCCCCAGGGGCTCACAGGAAACCTGTGCGGCAGGTGTGGCTCAGGGAGGATTGGGAGGCTCAGCAGGGGTACAGGCCACTCCAAGTCCCGAGGATGAACCAGAATCTTGTGGTGACACCCAGGTTATTGCTCACAGCAGCTTCCGGAAGCAGTGCCTTGTAGATGACTGTGGGGGTGAGCACGTCCATGTACACACGTAGATAGAGAAAATGGCAGAGAACTGGGCCCCCACACACCCGCCGCACAAAACCGGAGAGACTGGACTATGGAGGACGGCCTGATGCCCACACACATGTCCTGGCTGAGTTGTCCTCTGGGTCCACAGATGTCCCGTGGGGGCGTGGCGAAGGTGTGGGGACATCTCACATGTTTCCAACCCCCACGTGTGACCTCCAAGTAAGAAGACAAAGTCGCACAGCCACCAGGAGGAGTCTGTGCCTGTGGCCGCACCTGGGGCTGTGTCTCCAGCAGTGTCCCAGGGGCTTCCTGGAGGAGAAGCCTTAGGTCTAAGAGCCAAGCGCCACACGTGATCTAGACGCCCCGGACCACACCGTGCCCCAGAGAGGTCCAGGTGGTCTCTGGGGGCCGACCCCACCCCGCCTTGGACCACTCGCCCACCCACACTGGGAAGCTCCCCAGCTGTGACAGGGAGGGCTGATGGACTTCTCAGAGGGCCAGTGGAGAACAAGAGATCTCAGCAGCGCTGGGCAACTCTCGGGCTGCCTGCCGGCGAGGGTGCTAGGGGTGGGCTCACCTAGCGTGTGCCCAAGGTCCTGCACAGCCAGCGCTGCCGGGAAAGGAAGACAAACTCAGTGCGGAACACGCATCCCGGACCCCACAGGACGCGTGGGGCTCAGTGCCGAAGTCCGAGGAGGCACCCTGTGTCCTGGCACCCCGTGTCCAGCTCCCCTCTGATGGGAGACAGGACACTCATGGCTCCCAAAGCGAGGACAGTCACTACCAGCTGGCCAACCCCTCCAGAAGGGCTTGGGAGTGAATGTGGGGCCTCCGGAACGTTTCTCCCCTGACGATGAGAGGCAGGGCCACTGGGCCACAGTAGCCATCAGCCTGCCTTCCTCTCTGGTCACCACAGTGTGAAGAAGAGATGAGTGGAGCAGGGGCAGCCATTCCAGGACCGTGAGGAGAGACACGGTGGGCTGGGTCCCCACACAGCGGGGACAGGCTGGAGCCGCCCACCTGGCCGAGCTGCAGAGTGAAGGAAGCCACACGTGCCCTGCAGCAACCTCCCTCATAAGATGGATGTGGCGTTACGGAGTCCACACTGCTTCAGGTCCTTGGCTTAGTGCTGCCCATAGGAAGAACCTGCAGGAGTGAGACCCTGTGTGGCCACTACAGCGGGCAGGAGAGGGACAGCTGCAGCAGCCACTCCACTGCCACCGAGCACCTGAGGTCCCTGGTAGGAGCATCCTGCCGTGAATGCTTTTCATTTAATGTCACTGAGCGCCAGACCCTCTTGGGGATGGTCAGTGGCTCGGGGTGCCACAGTGAGACATGAAGCTGGACGTCAGCCACAGGCTGTGGTTTCTCACAGCTCTGGAGGCCTAGGAGCAGAGTGGCAGCCAGTCGGTTCCTGGAGAGGACTCCTCGGGGCTCACAGACGGCAGCCTTCCCACTCTGTCCCATGGGGTGGGGAGAGTGCTCCGGGTCACTTCTTGTCATGGGGGACCCCATGAGGGCCCCAAGCTCAGCACCTTGCCTAAACCAAATCACGAGGGTATCAGGGCTTTAGCACATGCACTGGGGGACACAAGTCGACCCTCAGCTGTCATTCAGTGGCTGTGGAAGAGCCACCAGGCCCAGGCCCTCGCCCATGAGCTGACGTCCTGGGGACTTGCCCCATGCACAGGGCAGCTGCCCAGAAACCCACCCTGGCTCCCAGCTCCTGCATCTTCTTGAGACGTCACACTGGCATCTCACAGGGCTCTCGGCCCACTGCCCTGTTGACCCTGGGAGCAAGCAGGACAAAGGTTGTCATTACCCCTCTGTAGAGGAGGACTCCTCGGTTCCCTTGTTCAGAAACCAAAGAAGGATAGGGTCCATCCCTTGCTGGGACCAAACCGTGGAGTTATCGGATGAAGACGCCTGTGCAACCGCAAGGCCGGGACCCTCCGTCCAGCACTGTGATGCCCCTCAGGGTCTCCACCTCTGCTCTGCCTGATGGAGACAGGAGGTGCGGGGCTGCACCCGTGTGCTGCCGCAGGGCCACAGTCACCATGTGGAGCCCGCCGCCCATGGCAGCACCCCGCCTCCAGGGCACTCCCAGACCCTCTCACTCCTAGAGGCCGGGGAGCAGCCCCAGAGAGGAGGAGGAGGCCCTTCCCTTCCTGCCCGTGGCTCTGTCTGCTGGGGTCTGAAAAACGATCTTCCACAAAGGAAGGCCCGGCCGAACTCAAAATGGAAAACAGACCCTGGCGGCTAGAGAGCGGCTGGCCCAGACAGCCCGGGATCAAAGGCAGGCTGGGCTGTCCACAGGCCCCAGCACGGTGTCTGGTTATCAAATTTGCACTTGGCAGTGTCTCTTCTGCTCACACCCCTGAGGGTAGAAAGACCCAGCCAAGCACAGGTAACACCACCCCGCATCAGGGCTGGGACGTTGACCCGTCTGACCTGCCGCCTGCCGTCCTGCTCTCTGCACAGGCACTGCTGAGTGTGCGGCTCTTCAGCTGCCCAGCGCATGCCCAGTGCTTATCACCACCTGGCGTTGCCTGCACAGCAATGTGGCCGGCAGGTGCTGGTGAGCAGCCATGCTCTGCCGCCAGGAGATCCTGCTCACCTGCTCCTCGGTAGCACGTGATGGAGCTGGTCTGCCCTTCGACCTGGCTTCTTGGGTGCATGCTGGGCTTCCAGTGAGCTTCCTGTCCTGGGTGGGGGGCATTTAGGGTCATGGAGTCAGGATCCTTCGGGTAGGAGGACCCTGGTGGGAGCCCAGCAGTACTTGGTATGGTGGGGAAGCAGAAAGCGCCCAGGGAAGCGACACGGGTACGCGCTCACAGCAGGTCTCTGGACCAGTTAGTTTTAGCTGCGTAACAAAGTCACCTGAGCCCACGGCCTGGGATGATTGCCAGTCACTGCTCACGGGTGTCTAGTCAGCCAGGCACCAGCCACGCTCGGCTGACCTTGGCTGGCCTCAGTGGAGACACTGGAGCTTGGGGCATGTGGCTCTGGTCCTCCTGCAGCCGGCTCCACAGCAGAGAGCCCAGGGCAGGTGGGACGGCTACTGCAGGCAGAGGCCCTGCCCTGGCTCCCGTCATTGCCACCTGGTTCTGCTGGACAGGTGGGAAGGCACCACAACAGGGAGGCACGGCCCTGTTGCAGGTCCCCCACCCCCAGGGCAGCAGCTGGGGCCTGAGCTCGGCCCTCCCTCTGTTGGGGCATCTGGAAGTCCACCATGTCCACTCCCACGAGTGTCCAGGCTCAGTCACTTGCTCCTCCACAGCGACCCCTGCGCCTCCAGGGCGGGGTGGCCTCAGAGTCCCCTCCCGCCCTGCTGGGGCTGGGTGAATAGCCGCTGCCCGCTCAGTGGCGGCTGCGCCAGCAAGACTGATGGCCGCGGCCAGCCCTGCCCTCCGGCCATCCTCGTCCATTACGGGCCGGCGCTTGTCATCGCGCCGCGGGTGCAAATCGGAATCAAATGCGGCAAAGGCGCCCACAGAAACGCCCGCTTCCCATTTGCACAAGAGCTGGGGGGTCAGCCGAGCACTGTCGGCCAACTTGAAAGAGAAGCCGGGGCTGAGGCCTGCGCTGTCCACCCCCACCCGCTCCTCGGCTCCCAGAGAGGACGGCGATCCCACAGGAAAGCCCCGGTCAGGCCTAAGCGAAGCCACGTGTCCTGCAGCTCCTCAGATGTTCTGAAGTGTTTTCCCACGTCTGGGCCCCCAGCCCCGAACGTGTTGGCTGGGATCACCCCTCCAAAGTGGGAGCCACGGCCTCAGGCCTCCCCCAGAGCCGGCTCCCACTCTCGGGCGTAGGCAGACGGGGGCGGCACTGCCTGCACCTTGTTCCTTCAGCCTCCAGAATTCCCTCCATATCCTGGGCAGAAAGGCCCCGGGCCTCCACCAGCCCTCTCCTGAGCTGGGGCTCCTCCAGCCTGCTCCTCCCCACCTCTCCAGAAGGCACCCACCTGCCGCTCAGCCCTGTGCGCCCCAAACCACCCACCTCATTCTGCCCCGGCCTCTGGACAGGCTGCCTCCCGCTTGCAGGAGCCCCCACCCCTGTGGCAAAGGCAGGCTGTCCTGCTCCCTGACCGGTAGGAATCATGGCGCAGGCCCTCACCAGGGCCAAGGGCAGCTGGAGTTCACCCCAATCCACAGCTCAGCCTCACCCGCCCTCAGCCTCTCAGCCTCGCCAGCCCTGGACTGTGTCTGTTCACCCCGTGGGCATCCCAGAGCTGCGCCTTCCAGCTGGGTTTGCCCAACGGGGGCCCCCAGGGAGACAGGAGCAGGGGCAGGGAGGGAGGCAGGACCCCAGTGCCCTGGTTCTTCCCGGGCCCTTGAGTGGCAGTGCCCCTAACTACAGGTCGTCCCCCCGTCTGTCTCTCTGTGCCTCTTTCTCTTTTTTTTGTGCCTCTTTTCTCTCCATCTCCCGCTGTCTCTGTCTCTCTCCTTAACTGCTCTCAGGGACAACCAGAGGTGGCTGCACTCACCCTCCACAGCCCTGTCCTCCTTGTGGCCCTCTGATCTCATGCTCTCCAGCCCTGCCCTCCCTCCACTGGTCCTGTTGGAACCGGGATGACACAGACCTCCCTCGGTAATGTCCAGTGGTCGGCAGGGAACCCGGCTGTGGCCAGCTGTGCCTGGCTGACTGCCCTGACGGCCAGGCTCAGCCATCCTCGGGAGGACCTGTGTGCCCCTGGCCAGCCGTGTGCTCTACAGTCCCCCACAACTGCCATAGCCTCTGTGCTTGTCAGAGAGACAGATGAAGGAAGCCCCCCGGGTGGGCATCAAGCTTCAAAGCCACGACCTGGCAGGTGGAGGCAGGAGGCTTGTCCAGGGCACAGGAAACCAAGGCGGGCAGCGGAGTCTGCCCTAGGCAGAAGGCAGGCCAGGGTGAGCGTCGTGGCTAGGTCTTCATCAGAGGGGTGATAGCTGGGGTTTGGGTCTGGGGTGTCCCCAGCACCTGTGTTGAAGGCTTGGTCCCTGCTCAGGGTGCTGTGGACTCAGTGCTGTTGGCTCAGGGT
This sequence comes from Geosciurus inauris, assembly GCA_004024805.1. Lineage (NCBI taxonomy): Eukaryota > Metazoa > Chordata > Mammalia > Rodentia > Sciuridae > Geosciurus > Geosciurus inauris. The sequence continues at coordinate 43,876 of PVHX01014680.1, read as the reverse complement.
GCTGTTGGAGGTAGTGGGAACTTTAGGAGGTGGGGCCTGGGGGAGGGAGTTGGGGCTCGGGAGTGGTGTCCTCCAGGGGCCCGGCCCCTTCCTGCCTCTCTCTGCAGTATCTTCTCCCACATGCTCCAGCCACGATGCTGTGCTGCCCCAGGCCCAAAGAAAAATCAATAAATTGAACACTGAAAATCTACAACTTGGCCTTGCAAAACCTTTTACAGAAAACGTAAAGACAGCAGAGCCTGGAAGGAGATGTCTCAGCACACATCCGGTGAAGAGCTTGCACCCAGGATGTGTGTGTTGAAAAAGTCTAACAAATTGATATTAAGAGGATTCGATTTAAAAGTGGACCAGAGATTGAGCAGGTGAGGACTGCAGAGGATGTATTCATGGGAAGCAGGCACGTGAAAAGAAGCTCACGTCGTTAGTCACTAAGCAAGTGCAAATGGAAGCCGCAGCAAAGCACCAGGCACTCCTGCAGCGGAGGTCTAAAAGGCCAAGAGCAAAGACAGGCACAGTGGCCACACCTGACTTCCCAGGGACTGGGGAGGCTGAGGCAGGAGGATTGCAAGGTCAAGGCCAGCCTCAGCACCTTAGGGACAACTTGTCTCAAAATAAAAATAAAAAGGGCTAGGGTATAGCTCAGTGGTAGAGCACCTGGGTGCCATCCCCAGCACCTTGACAAGAGCAGCCTGAGTGCCTGCCCCCAGGGCACAGCAGGAAGACAGGCCTCTCCGGAAAAATCTTGGCAGTTTCTTATACAGTTAAACAGATTCTTCAATGACACACAGCCGCGTTCCCTAACATGCCAATTAGGGTTTTTAAACATTACCTCAAACTCACGGACTGAAACCGCGACACTCATCCTCAGGGAAGCTCAAACTTCCCATGTTCCTGAGGGAGGGGCTTTGTCTTGTTGGCCTCGAGTCTCTTTTGTGTTCAACATCTTGGGTGCGATAAGTACACAATCGATTCGCCATGGTGACCGTGGTCAAGTGTGGAGTTCCGTGTCCAGGCATGGACGTCGCGTGGCCGTCACTCATCCATCCCCTGAGCTTGTTAGCTTTACGTTACCGTAACTAACACTGGGGATGAGCAATTACAAAGAAAAGAGGTTTATTTTGGCCCACAGTTGTGGGGGCTCCAGGCTGTGTTCCCCTGGCCCCCTTGTTTTAGGCCTGTGGAGAGGCAGCTCTTGGTGGCAGGAAGTCAGGGCAGGACAGAAGGAAGCAGGAAGTGGCTGGGCGGGGCCCGCTTTCTCTCCTAGGGCATCCTGCCAAAGCCCTGAGGAGCTGCCTCCCTGGGCCCACCCCCGGATTCCACCGCCTCCTGAGGGTGCCACTCCGGAGAACAAGCCCTCGACGTGCAGGCTATGGGGACAGTCAGGATTCCGGCTGGAGCATCCTGCCAACTTAAGGCTCTCCCGCTAAACGTCAGCACCCACCCATCCCCTCTCCCCCTCTGGACCCGCAGCACGGAGCCTTTTATGATTACCTCCCGTCACCCAGCACCATGTTCCAGGGTGCTCCATGGCAGGACACCAGAGCTGCCTTCCTCTTTCAGGTTCCACTGCTGGTGTAGGCTGCACTGTCCACCTCATCTGCAGGGGGACACTTGGGCTGTTCCCACTGGGCAGCCTCTGGGCTCCACGCTGCGAGGAGCACGGGTGTGCATGTCTCTGCTGGAGCCTGTCTTCCCGTTACTGTAGGTGGTATCTAGAGGAGGGCTGGCTGCGTCTCCTGGTGTCTACTGCGTCACTTTAAGTGTTGAGGAGCCACCAAACTGCTTCCCACAGCGGCTGTGCCACTGGACATTTGCACCAACGGTGGACCAGCGCTCCTCCCAACTTCCACACCTGTTCACCAACACTGCCCTTTGTGGCTTCAATGGCACCATCCTGATGGTGCCAGTGGTGCCTGGGTGACCTGAGGTAACCTTCATAGCCTCAGCACCGTCCTTGCCTACAGGTCAGGCTCCCGCTGTTCTGGGCTGCCCCCAACCAGGGTCAGCTGTTTCCTCGCGGGACCCTGCTTGCCTTCAGTGGAACATGGCATCTCAAGACCTTACGCGGGTGTGGGATTACGGAGGCACTTCCTGCTTCCTGCCTGGCCAGTGTGTCGGTTTTCCAGTGGGCGGAGGGGAGGCAGGCAAGAGCCAGGGAGCAGTGTGCAGCAGAGCAGCACCCAGGACAAAGTCAGTCGGCCCCAGTGGAGACACCCGGGCACTGCTTGGTTGGGCAGGTCTCAGCCAGGAGAAGCATGTGGGTGGAGGGCTGACTGACGGGGAGCCATGGAGGCCCTAGGGAAGAAGGTTCCAGACTGAGGCTGTAGGAAGAGCAAGCGCCCTGCAGTAGAGAAGGAGAGACAAAGAGGCCCAGAGGTGCAGGGCTGGGGCAGAGGCCCCCGCGGGGTGCAGGGCAAGGGCTTGGCTTCTGCGCTGGGTCTGGCAGGAGCCCCTGGGTGCTCAGCGATGGCTTGGGACCTGACCTGGTTGTAGGAGACACCCTGAACAGAGTGTGCCGAGTGGCTCGGGGAGCAGGGGGAGAGGTGTGTGGAGGGGCTGTGGCAGTGGGCATCCCTGGGAAGACGTGATGCCCAGCGCCGTCCACACGGCACCTCTGTGAGGCAGGTGTTGTCCTCCTGGGGTCCAGATGGGTGTCTGAGGTGACGAAGGAGGCGATCGGCCCAGGTGCTTGCGGGGGGACCAGGTCTGAGGGGCTGGATTCAGGCAAAGGCTGGTGGCTCCAGCGCCTGTGTCCAGTGTGCCCGGGAGTGCCCTGGACGTGTGGGTTGCGCTTCCCACTCAAGTAGCGCTCATCCTTTTGCAGGCCCCACCGCCTTCCGGAAGCTTCCTGCGTGTCAACCTGCTGACCTTCCCACTTCCTCCTGTTTCCAGGGCAAGTGCCATTCATTCCTCTCCACAGACAAGGAGACCGAGGCTCCGGAATGTGGCTCACAATCAGACACAGAGGGGGTGTTGGAGGCAGGCCTTTGGCCCACGAGTGGGCCCCAAATTCAAAATGTACAACATCCAAGGGAAGCCGGGTGTCCGACCCCTGGGAGGGGACCAGCACGGCTCAGTGGAGTCAGGATGCCCTGCAGGAGACTCCATCCCACGTCCTTGAGTCTGACCCCTCCACCTCCCAGGTCACCATGCCCCTGTGAGCCCCATGAAGGCAGCACAAACCTGTCCATCTCTCTATACCATCTGCCCCACAGCTGGTGACAGGCTGTTGTGATGAGCCCTCAGCAAGTGAGGGAAGCACCCGCTGGATCCAGAAAGAGGCCTGGGACGTGAGGACAGAGGGGAGCCAGCCTTAGGGAGAGAGGGGCCTGGCTGGCTGGGAGCCCGAGGTCAGCACCAGGGACAGCTCCCAGCTCCGCCCTCCGTCAGAGGCCTGGGGCCCTGGGGCCCACGGCAGGCCCTTCCTGGTTCTGGTCTACTAGGGTTCCAGCGCGTGTCAGAGGGAGACTCTCCCCTTCTCAGGAGGACTGGGGCTCAGCTGGTAAGCTCTAGGGGAGGCACAGGGACTGGACGTGTTCAGTGGCCCACTGTGCAGAGAGACATCCAGGTCATCCTCCTGACACAGGTAACTGAGGACTAGGCCTACCCCAGGCAGGACGTCTCCCACCATGAGGAAAATGCCTGGTGGGGCCAGGGGCTCCATCTCAGGCCTATCCTTAGGAAGGTGCCCGCCTCCGTCAGAGCCAAGGCCCCACTGGCCACTCTGGTCACTGGTTCAGTGACCTGGAGAGTTTGCTACTCTCTCCCTCTGCCCAGCTACCTGCAGAGAGGGACTAGGACCCAAACCTGGGTGCAGGCTAGGGCCTCGGCCCTGGAGCCTCAGAGGGTTAGCAGAGAGAAGAAGGGCTACAGCGAGGGCCTGGGGCACCCAGCTCCCCTCACCTGCTGGGTGACCCAGGCGCTTCTCCAACTCTCTGAGTCAGGCACAGCCACCCCGGGGCACCTTGTCACCTGAGCTGGCCTCCTGCAGGCCAGCTCCCAGCCTCCCCAAGCCCCGGGGCTCCTGGCCTCCAGTCCTCTCCTTCCTGGAGCCTGGTAGAAGAAACTGTACCCGCGTAGCCCTCTCCTCTCCCACAGTGAGCCTGCTGCCCAAGCTGACACAGGACAGGACTCTGGGGGTCTGTAGTGTGGTGGCAGAGGTGGCAGATCTGTATCGCTGTGCTCTCTCTTCCCAGAAATGTTTCTAGACCTAAGCACGTGTCATTTCTTTCTGACGGCAAGGGGATGCCAGTAACCAGAGCAGCTCCAGCAGGGGCGGGGTGGGGGGGGGCAGGTGAGCCCAGAGCTGCCGCCTCAGCAGCGCCCTCATGATCGATGGCCAGCAGGTCATTCCTGGAACAGGTGGGCAGAGAGTTCCTTTAAGCACTTGCTGTCTGTCCCCACCTCCTCCCCACACAGGAAGCCTCTTCTGCCTCAGGAGGACTTGGGGGAGACCACTGGCAGAGGATTCCGGAGCCTCCTGGGCAGCTGGTCTGCCTGCCTGTCAGGCAGGGTTGGCACCATGCCCGGGGTCTGTTCCTGCTCAGACCTGCTCTAGCCTCACACATGCCAAGATCCCCTCTTCCCTGCTGGGATCAATCAAGACACAGGGTGACCTAGGGGTAGCCGCCACCTGTAGGGTAGGCATTGCGTACCTGGTGACTGGCAGCATCCACACACTTGAGACAGACCCTGAGGGCAAATGCTGCTCTGCTTTTAGGACAAGCTGTGAGGCTCAGAGTGGTGAAGCAACTTCCTCTGGCCCACAGCAGGAAGTGGCAGAACTGGGCTTCGTCCGGCCCTGCTGGGCCACCATGCCTACCTTCTCCCAGGACGCCTCTGGCTGTCCTTCACAAGCACCTGCCAGGTCATAAGCCCTATGAGTGTCGAGGTGCAGCCGCCAGTCAGAATGGCTCACAGCTCAGAGTAAGGGACTGACTAGCAGCTCTAATGAGTTCTGGGCCTGAAAGCCTGGCAGGGGTGGAGTAGGGACCCCTGAGTTCAAACCCACCTGGAACCTCAGAATCTGCCCCATTTTGCAAATAGGGTCCTTACAACTCGAGTTAAGAATCTAGAGATGAGGTCATCTTGGACCGCTCAGGTGGACCTATACCCATTGACTGATGTCCTTATGAGAAGAAAAGAGACACTGACCAAGCAGGAGGCGGCCATATGGAGCAGGAGTCAGAGACCAGAGTGATGTGGCCACAGGCCAAGGAGGCCTGGAGCAGCCCGGAGCTGCAAGGGGCAGGAAGGGACCCAGGCCTCTGGAGGGGCACAGCCCTGCCCACACCCTTCCTGTGACCTCTGGCCCCCAGAGCCGTGAGAGAGTCAGTCTGCTGTCTGGAGACCTGTGTGGTCACATGTTGAAGCAGCCGCAGGAATCTGGGATAGGACCCAGCCCAGTTGCAGGTCCTGATGGACAAGCGCCCTGCTGATCCCCGCTGACACCCAGACTGGACCAGGCCCAGTGCCCAGGAATGCAGCGCGATGGTGTGTCCTTGGGGTCTCCTGAGCGCACTCACACAATCCCCAACTCTCGCAGGGAAGGGCTGACTGCAGATCCCCTCCTCCTCTGCTGGGAGGGTCCCAGCCACGAGTGAAGACAAAGATGGAGGAGGTGCTGTCCGCAGGGACAGTTGGCTGAGCATGGGAACACGCAGGGCCCTGCTCACTCAGCTGTGGCAGAGCTTGGGTAGCAGCTGGCAGAGTCTGAATGAGGAACTGAGCCTAGGGGCAGAGGACAGTGCAAAGGCCAGGGGGCCCAGGGAGTGGGAGGAACGGAACAGGCCTGTGCAGAGCAGGGCGCCCGGGCCACAGGTGGAGCTGCACTCCGCCCCCAGAACGCTGGGTGTGTGCTGAGGATGGGAACCGGGCTGGGCTGGGAGGACATGCACTCTGTGAGGGTCATCGTGGCCACCAGGCTACAGAACTTCTGCCATCTTGCAGTGGACTGAGGGGCTGGCTCTGGAGGGGGCTAAGATGTCCCCTCGGATAAGACATGGTCATTAGATTTGGGGTCCACCTGGTTAATCCAGGAAATATGGCCCCTAGGTGGGCCACAGGGTGACTTTGGGCAGAGGCTGAGTTGTGGGTGGGGTTGAGCAGTTGGGGACAAGAAGGGCAGCGTCCTCCAGGCAGGTGAAGGCACCATGGGTGACCGGACAGTGCCCTCCCCTGTGCTCTGGGCCGCGCTCCTGTTCCAGGCTGCAGGCTGCCTTCTGGGCAGCACGTGGCTGGCCATGCGCAGTGACGTCTCTAGGGTCACTTTCCCCTCGCACAGAGCCCCTCCCACTCCTGCAGGTCCCCTCTGCCAGCGGCCGGGCTCCTGCTCCATCTCTGCTTCTCTTTATAGCGGCTGCTATTCCCAACCCCCAGCCTGGTCTGAACTCCAGACCCCTGACAGCTGCCCACCTGGCCTCTCTGCTGGGCACCCAGCCATGAGCTTGGACTCCCTGGCCTGTGGCACCTGCCACTGGGCATCACCCTCCACTGCCCAGGAGGCAAGCCCAGGTTCACCTACCACATCTGCTCGCCCTCTCATCCATGGCCAAGCTGCAGAGGCCCTGCTGGCTCAGCTTCCCAGACACATTCAGAAGGTGCCCCTCCTCACCTCATCCGCTCCCAGCCAGGCCACCTTCATGGCCCGGCAGATCACTCCGTCTCCCTGCCCCACATGGCCTCCAGCAGCAGATCCTTTTCCCGCCTTTCTTCCCCCTCCAGGGCCCAGTGTTTCCTCATGCCACTCAGGAAAAGCCAATTATCTCAAGCCTGGCCCCAGTCACCTCTCATGCTGCACCAGCCCTTCTGACCACAGGCATACCTTACCCCAGGGCCTTTGCACTGACAGTCTCTGCCACTCAGAACACTTCCCCAGGTACCTGCAAGGCCACCCTCTTGGCCATTCAGGCTGCTCATGGCCCTTCTCTGTGAGGCTGCCCTGCCATCTTGTCTCAAACTGTAGCCACCCCCACTCACCTGAGCACCTACCCTGCTGTCCCCCACACTCAGTCTCCTAATGTGTGATTTCAGTTCCTTATTTATCCACATCATCCTCTCCTGCTGATTGGTGAGCTCTGTGGAGGGCAGGGCTCTTGTCTGTGTTTGGGGTGCCTCTCCAGCTCTCAGGGCAGTAGGAGCTGCAGCCCCCCTAGGGTGCACAGAGAGAGAGAGGTGCTGGCACAGTGGCTTAGAAGGGGGTGGTCACCACAGAGGTAAGGCAGGGCCACTGCTGGACCAGAGGCCCCCACACCACAGAGGTTTCACCCTTAGCGTTGGGCTTGCTGTCCATCACTGTCCACGCTCCAGTCACACCTGTCATCAAGACTGTAACTTCTTAGGAATTCTTGATCCCTAGCAAGAGGAATCCCTCCACCTCCACCTTCATATGCAGGAGTATCTTGGCTAATTACAACCTTTAGCTATTGCAATTAACTTTTAGATTAGCTTGCCAAGTTTTATGAAAAGGAAATCTGTTGATGTTGTGACTGGAGTTAGAATTGCATTAAATTTACAGATTAATTAATAGTGAGTTATACTGAGTCTTGCAATCCCATGAGCATGATATACCTCTCCATTGGGTCTTAATTACTAGGTCCCAGTGATATTTATAATTTCACACCACGTGATCCTGCACAGCTATTATCAGGTATATCCTTGGATGCTCCTTTGTGTCACTACTGTAAATGATATTTTGATTGCATTTTAAACTACTATTGAAATGTAAATGTAATTGACTTATTTATTGATATTATATGCAGAAATTGCTAGATTCTATCATTAAATCTGTTTCCCTTATACTGTTTTGGTTTGCTGTATAGGAAACCATACTCTAGGAGAACAATAACAATTCCATTTCTTCCTTTGCAATTGTTAGACCCATATTTCTTCTTGTCTTATTGGACTGGCTAGCATCTCCAGCACAAGGCGATCAGCAGTCATGGTGAGAGAGGCCTGTTTTGCATCTGATTTTAAGGGGCTTCTTTTATTTTTGCACCATTAAAGGTCACGCTCGTAGGAGATCTCATTTGGCCTGGTTTCATTTTGTCAATATTCTTCATTGGATTATGAAAGTTCAATTTTTAACCCTCAATACCAACAGAGTGAGCTTTTTTTAAAAAAGTAAATTTTTATCATGAATTCTTGGAATTTTTTTTAAATATCTATTAAGAAGATCATGTACTATTCCTCCATTTATCTGTCATGAGTTATGTTAACATTTTGAATGTAGCAATATTGCATTTTTGGAATAAATTTGTTAATAATGATTTATCATTATCATAAATCTTGGTTTCCTTGTATTTTTTTACTAGACTTTTGCATCTATGTTCATGAGTGAGGTTGCACAGTTGGCCTAATTTTTATATTTAAATAAACTATGTTTCTTTTTTTTCTATTCTCTCAAAGCATTTGTGAAATATTAGAGTTTTTTGTTCTTTGAATGTTCAATTGTATAACACTGATACTTTTTTCTGATTTTTTTCTTTCTGCTTAATTGATATCCATTGTCGTCAAAGAGCTTTGTCTTTTTTATAATCATTCTTTGAAATTTGTTGGCCTGGTATTATTTTTTAACATAAGTTGCGTGGATATTTGAAAAGTGCATGACTTCCTTAGCCACGGAGTGTGGCTTTCCACGTTTATTTACTAGATTCAGCTTGTTAATTTTGTTGGGAAAGTGACACCATATTTTTGTCTGCTGACTCCATCAGTCACTGTAAAATGTGCTTTTGAATAGCCATGTGTGACAGAATCTGTCAGTTTTCTTTGTGATTCTCCCTGTAGCCTGACCTGGAGTTGTTACTGGGTTTCAACAAGTTTAGAATTACAATTAAGTTGCAACTTTAGTTTAAATCCAGTGTCTCTCTCTGTCTGGTAGAGTTTTCACTGTATTTAGTTGATATTATCACAGCTGCACAAGGATTTTTTTTTCCTGTTTCCTGAAGACTATTCCCCTTATTTTCTTTTTGGTCCTCTCTGTCCTTAAGTCCATAAATGAAAGCGTGAATAGCACCCAGGGCTTTGCCCCCTCTCCTCTCTACCTTGCACATTGGTGTCTCGCCCCAGCCTTCTGCTTCAGGGATTTGACCTTCCAGGGTCCTGCCTCTTGGGGGTCCAGGAGTGCCTGTCGAGTCTCAGGCTTTCTCCTACATGTCTTGACTTCCATTCTTCTTGTCCCTATCTCATGCTTTGTCCTGGGTGATCTCCTGAAGTCCCCTTTAACTTTCACTAATTCTCTGTCTGCATTAACTCTGCTGGGTAATGTCTTTCTGAGTTCAGTGTTCACATTTTTGGCTTATAGAACTTCATTTTGGTTCTTACAAATCAGATTGGTCAGTTTTGATGGCTCCTTTTCCCTAGCCAAGGTTTCAACATCATGTTGTAACTCTTTAAGTGGATGCAACCCTTCGGTTTTTATCTGATGATCTGCTATTGCAGTCTTTGGGGTCTAAGTCTATAGGTTCTACATTTTGTGACTGTTCCTCAAGTCATCATTTTTATTGTAATTTTAGGTGAGTTCTAAGTCACTATGCAGAGGTATCTGACAGTCTGGATGAGGATTTCATTAAATGTGTTCCCTGGACCCAGGCACTTGCACCTGCCTGACAGCCAGAGTCACCAGCCCCTAGAGAGCCCCCAGAGTGGTGGGGGATACACGGAGCCACCCAGTTCACCTGCTGCCATGGAGACTGCCACGTTCTTTTCAATTCAAGGCTTAGGAAGCAGAAAGCAGCACATCGTGGCTAAGTCCCTTGAGGAAGATGGGACCAGCTGGTGGCAGAGGAGGCCCTGGGCTGAGCCACACCAAAAACTGCCGACATTTGCCCTCATTCCTTCAGGAAGGTTCTGGGCCATAAGCTGGGATACACTGGTATGTCCTGAGATCACAGCCGTGGCTAGCAGGGGCTCTCCCTGTACAAAAGTGTCAATCTAGCATCCATGGGGAGGGGAGGAAGGGGGAAGGGGAGGAGGGAGGAGGAGGAGGAAGAGAGGGAGGAGGAGGGGGAGGGGGCGGAGGGGGAGGGTACAGTCCATGGAAGCCGAGCATTTCCAATTCCCATCTCACTATACTTCAGGTGATTTATGAGCTCTCGTTAAGTGCCGCCATAATTCCTGGGCCTGAGTCATTATCAAGAAAAGAAGCCACCACTGATCCCACTGAACAGCAAGGGGCAGTTCAGGGGGCTGGAGACAGGTCCTCAGGGGCAGCCACCCACCCTCTCTGGGGATGGCAGGGGCCTTCTGTGAACCCCTTGGGACACAGGGAGCAGGCAGCTTAGTTGGGGTTGGATGTCACTCAGGCTTGGTAGCCTAATGAGGTGGGCAGAGCACAGGGCCCGTGGAGGGATTTGGGAACCTGGTGGTCACCTTGAGCAACAGCTTTGAGCTTGACCTTGAGCCTCGGAAGCTCTTGTCCTTCAACAGAGAGAAGAACCCCCATTGTGGGCTGCCGGGAAAGACCACATGAGGTGACGGTGCCCGGAAGGTGGCGGCCATGATGCAGGCAGCAGGTGATGGGTGGCAGGCATCTGGGGACTACAGGGTGTCTCCCCGCTGTGTCCCCATGCAGCAGCTCTGCTGGACCGTCACTGGGTCAGGACACACCCTGAGGCCAAGACCTGGTGGAAACGAGCCTGAGCACAGGGCCCCCTTCCCCTGAGCAGCCCAACCAGGAAGATGAAGCCCCGGTGGCCTCCCCGGGCCGCCGGGCTGGGCTGCAGGCTTAGTTAAACCATCTTCACCCCCCCCATAAATCCTCCTAAGCCACTCCCGGGCTCTGCAGACCCCTCAATTGCCATTTAAGTGTTTTTTCTGCACTAACTGCTTCTTGTTAAATAGTTTGACATTTATGTGTCTAGACTCCGGTTGTTTTGATATTGATTTGGCCCAGATGATAATGGAGGAGAGTGCTCCTCCCGCTGTCCTTGGCAGCAGCCGTATATCTCTGTGGAGAGCCTGCTTTCCTATCTGCCCTTGATGGCACCCAAAGAGAACCCCACAGGGTTCAGAAGGGGCACCCCACAAGTGGGGTCAGGGAGCCTGTGGGTGCCGCCCAGGGAGGTCTCCTGCTCTGGCTGAACTGCTCCTCAGGAGGTTGCAGATACTGGAGTCCCCAGGTATGCGGGGCTGGTGGCACTCGGACAGGGCTTACGCCAACGGGCTTGTTCGCCCGCTCCACAGCCAGCCAGGCCCTTTCAGGTCTACACTTTGTGCTATGCCCCCCTTATAGGAGCACCCTTCTTTCCTAGATCTTGCAAACTCCTACTCATCCCTCAAGACCCCCAACAGATGCCCCTTCTTAGGAGGTCTCCCATAGCTTTCCAGTGACACCGAGATGAAGATATCCAGGAAGCTCCCAACTGTCCAGAGAATCAGCCAGCCCCTCCTTCTGGTATGTAATTGAGAATCTGCATGTGACCTGCTGGAGGCCACCAGCAAGTGTGAAGTGCGCTGGGCTTGGGACCCGGCTCTGGAGTTGCTGGCCCAGCCCTTTTGTACTGCACTGTGTGCAGCTGCCCAGCTTACGCCAGGCTGAGTGCAGACACCCGGGGGCTGCGGCTGCAGAGTGAAATCTCCAATCAATACTGGGCAGCGGCAGAGCCTGGCCTGGTGAGTCTCGGCTCCGGGAGGCTGAGGGAAGCCCGGCACCCCGCCTGCACCCCTCCTGCCCTCACTTCTCCTTGAAGCCTCTTTTCCTCCTGTGCTTCTTCAAAACAAATTAGAGAAAGCTCCTACTCAGGTCCCCACGTCCAGGGACACGGTGCTCCTGTCTTATCACTTCTGCTCAATGCTTTGAGATGAAAGGAAGAGAAGGCAAAGTCGGCAGGACTCGGCAGGCCTCCGCCGGCCGTTTGCCACTGGTGCGAAGGTCCTTTCTCCAGGCGCCCTGCCTGTCTGGCCCTCGCCCACGGCGCCTGTGGAAGCCCTGTTCTTGCATGTGCATCTAAAAGTCGTTTTAGCCATCCACCCACCTCCGTCTTCTCCAGCGTTCCCACCATCGGCCACGTGGGCTGCTCCCCAGGCTGTGCCCGAGCAGAGGATGGTCACAGCCCGACTCCAGGGGTCCAGGGGCCCAGCGCTGAGGCCCACCCCTGGATGTGGTCTGGTGGCCCCTGGGGCGGCTGAGCTGGCGGGACGTCCCCTGCCTGCCTGGCTGCCCTGCAGACCTTCCCTGTGACACCTTGCCTGCTGCCGCCACCTTCTTCCTCGCCAGCCCGGAGCCATGGGCCCTATGGTCTGGGCGTTGTCGCCTGGTTGGCCTACATGCTGCAGCCCCGTCTTGCGCAGGGTGCTTGGTTTTTACCTTCATCAGAGTCTTTTACCTACAGACGATTTAAACTTTGATGTCATCAGCCTGTCACTTTCCTTCAGGAGGTATTCTGCGTGTGTCTGGACCCAGCGTCCTCCCGCCCGAGGTCTGGCGCTGGCCTCCTGAATTGTCCTCTTAATTTGCTTTTCCACGTTAAGGTCTGGCTCTGCCCAGCGTCGCGCGAGGCGTGGGTCTCGCGGGGCTGGGGCGTCTCTCCATTCCGGGCAAACCTCGCCATTCCTCCAGGAGTCCGTCTCGGAATCTGCTGGACTTAACCTCCACGCGTCCCTTTGAGACTCGGCCTCTGCGCTGTGTCTGTGCAGGGACCTCGGCACGTTCCACGCCAGGTGTCGGGCTTCCGCGCTGAGCTGAGGGAGGCAGGAGTTTCTGCTAATTGAAGACGTGTTCGGATGCACCTTTAAAGTGCCCGGCTGTTCTTCAGGATTGTAGGTTTTCTAGTCCTTGAGTTTTTGATGACGTAGTTTTCCCGGCGAGGGGCGGACCTATTCCTTCTAACTCCTTCACAATTCTGATTTGCCAACTTGGGCCTCTGTACTCATGACCAGCCTGGGGGCCTTTGTCTGATACTTTAGAAGAATCAGCCTGGATGGTGCTGTGGTCTCTGCTGCTTTGCTTTCGATTGCTTTCTCCTGCGGTGGGGGGACAGCACGTGGCACCGGCGGGTCCTGCCTGTGCCGGCTCAGCAAGCCCCTCTCAGTGTCTCAGGGCGTGACAGCGAGGCACAGGTCGTGGAATTCAGACTGAGTTTTGAACGTGGGTCTTGTCCCAGACTCTCCGTGCAGGGCGCGGCCTTCTCTCTGGTTGGTGTCGCTGCCGCAGCTCACACCAGCTGCAGGAGGGTGACGGAGGCACCAGCCGCTCCCCAGGGCATGCTGCTGAGCAGTGACGGTCAACTCTGAGGTGGCTCTGGAGCATTGGCCACCTAGGGTGTTTCCAGCTCACACTGGATTGGCTGGCCACCCCACCATTAGTGGAGGCACATCCATAGCTACCCGTAGTGAATAGCTGGGCTCTGCCACTCTGGCTGTGTGGCCATGGGCAAACAACTTGACCTCTCTGTCCTCCTCTACACAGTGAGGAGAATCGGACCACTTTGTGGGTTGCTGGGAAGAGATACACCGATTTGCATAAAGAGCTGGAAGTTCTCTTTCAACACTTAAAAGGCAAATTAACCACCCAAGTCCTGGAGGGAATTTCCTCAACCCACCCTGAGATCTACCACATCTATGCAGAGGGTGAGCTTGAAGGTGACCCAGGAACAAGGCAGGAGTGTCCATCTCAGTCACAGTGATGAGGAGGTCCCAGCCAGCTCAGCAAGGCGAGAAGAAGGAAGAAAAGGTGGGACGGCCGGGAAAGAAGCCAACAGTTGTTGTCCTCACGTGATCTGATCCTCCTCCGGAGGGACCTAAAATAGCCAGAGATGAATTACTAGGATCAAGAAGAGATTAGCAATGTGTTTAAACACCACATTCATATGTTTTTAAATAGATTATTTTAAACTAGTTACACACAGAAAATCTAGGTATTAGAAAAGCAACGGCAAAGACAAGACACTAGCTAGCCAGGGGCAGCGGCCTCACCTGCCATCCACCACTGCGGAGGCCGAGGCGGGAGACTCACTAGTTCAAGGGCAACTTTGCTAGATCTTGTCTCGAAATAAATAATTAAAAGGGCTGGGGGCGCTGGGGTTGTGGCGTAGTGGCAGCGTGCTCGCCTAGCACGCGTGAGGCACTGGGTTCGATCCTCAGCACCACATAAAAATAAAATAAAGATATTCTGTCCACCTACAACTAAAAAAATCAATAAATATTTTTTAAAAAAAGGGCTGGGAGTGCAGTTCAGTGGTAGTGGATTCAATCCCCACTACCAAAAATAAAAACAACCAACAAATGTAAGAAAGAGACAGAAAGATGGACAAGTAGATGGAGAGTGTGCCAGTTCCAAGGAGATGGAGAGTCATGAATTCAAAGATGCCTGTCCTCCCCAGACTGACCACAGACTCAATATGATTTAAACCATGTCTGGATGTGTGTGAGTGTATGTGGGGCGGGGGGCAGGGGCTTAATACATGCATTCTAAAATGTCACAGTAAGTCCTACAGCCCAGGTGGGCCCAGCACCCTGCAGAGCAGCAGGGTCAGGTGCCTGCCCCTCCAGGTATCAAAACCCTTTAGGAAGTCACAGTGAGATGAACTTGCTCTCAGAAACCCCGCTCCTAGGTGTGTGTCTCAGGCAACTATAGATCTCCACACAAGAACTTGTACACAGATGTTCACAGCTGTATTCACAACACCCCAAAACAGGGGCCACCAAACGTCCAGCAGTTGACACATGGTAAACACAACGTGGTTGGTCCCTGCAGAGCAGCTCTTTGACTGTAGAAGGGACTGATGCCTGGGTAACAGAGTGATCTTGAAAACATGATGCTCAGTGAACAAAGCTGGACACCCAGGACCACCCCAAGATCCCGTCTACATTTGGTGTCCAGGACAGAGAAGTCCATGGAAGTAGAAAGTCAGTTAGGGCTCCCAGGGGCTGTGGACAGCAGGAAGGGCAAGTGACTCCCAGTGGGTAGGAGATTTTGTATTAGTTCACTTTTATTACTATGACAAAATAGCTGAGGCCAGGTACTTTGGAGGAAATGAGGGTTATTTGGCTCACCGTTCTGGAATCCCAAGGACATGGTGCTGGCTTCAGCTTGGCTCTGAGGAGGCCCCTTGGCAGCATGGCATCATGGCAGGAGTAGGTGCAGGACGGAGAAAGCGTGTGTCGAGACAGGAAACCAGACGGGTGGGCGCCATCTTGGCTTGCAGTGGCCCTCCCTCGAGAAGTAACCCGGGTCCCGTGAGAAGCCACTGATCCCCAGCATGGGCTGCACCCCCTGGCACTCCCACTCTTTGTCCACCTTGCCACACCAGAGATGGGGGACAAGCCTCATCCATCCTCAGCAGACTTCTTGGGGTGCTGAAATGTTCCCCATCAGCTGTAGCGGCAGCCGGCCACTCCGTGGCTCTGGGCACCCCGGGTGCCCTCTGAGGGCGCCTTCTGTGGTGTGCGAATCACAGCTGCGTGTTTTGGGGAAGATTTTTGGTGCAGAATTCAGCAAATAGACCACAGCCTGTTCACAGGGCAGGTCCCTGGGCTTGTCCAGGCCCAGGCAGAGCCGCGTGTCCGCCAGGCACAGATACTGGGGGACTACATGAGTGAGGAGCGGACAGGGCCAGGGTGGCTCAGCCTGTCCTGGCCATCCAGCCATGAGGAACGGAAAAGCTGGGAGGCGAGTTTCCAGCAGAGGCCTCTGGCCTCAGGACTCCTCTCCAGCCCACCCATGGAGGGAGGTCAGGGAGGATCGGGGAGGCTGAGCAGGGCAGGGGGCTGAGAGCAGGGCCAGCTGGGGTGGACAGCACAGGCCAGACCCAGGGAAGTGAGCCAGAGAGGCAGCAGTTCAGCAGGGCCTGCGGTGCCAGCTGATGTGACAGGTACCCCCGGGGGCGCCTCCCCTCTGGCCTGCTGCTGGGTGCTTGGGCAGCTACAGGAGAAGCCCCAGAGGAGGCCATGCCGAGCAGCCCCCTGGGGTCAGAGAGGCCAGCACTGCCTCTCACCTCACGACCCTCTGGGCCCTGGCTTTCTCTTCCCAGGCTCCCAGGACCTGTCCTGCCTGGGGCTCCCTCAGGCCCTCAGGCCACCTCTGTGGTCTGGATGTGGTCAGTGGGCGAAGACTTCAGTCCAAGGAGGCTTCACGGGCTCCCTGCGGGCCAGGCTCAGGTCCCGAGTGGCCGCCGTGGTTCAGCCTGGGCTGGGGGATATATGATGGGTGTATTTGAGCCTGGAGCAGTGCATTCGAGGCCTGGGTGACCAGCAAGGTGTGCATGAGTGCGTCAGGGCCTCCCCAGCCCAGCCCCCACCTGGAGCAGCCCCACAGCAGGCACCCCCAGCCTATAAGGAAGAGGCTCTTCCTGGCACCAGAATCACAGCCTCCCTCTGGACCAAGCTTCTCCTGCAGACAGAGATGGCCCTTCAGTCAGGTCCAGCTGCATGTCACTGCAGCAAGGAGGCCAGGTGCCCAGGTCAGCTAGCAGCCCCTGCCGGCCTGCGGGGGCCCCGCCTCCCTGGCTCCTGCCCTAACCACACGGCTGGCCACAGCTCCCGGCTGCTCCCCACACTTGGCATGGCACACCTGAGTCTGGGTTGAGCAGAGGCTTGTCAGTAAATCTTTCCCAAAGCCCCATAAATCTCTCCCCATAAACGCTCATTACAAAAGCAGCCCCACTCAGGAAGCCGCTGCCTGGAGGGACGCTCTCCTTTGGCCAGTCACTTCACCAGGGCTCATTCAGCACTAGGAGCAGCAGGCACAGCCCAAAGGATGGACAGATCTGTACGAAGAAGCTGTCCTGAGTGTGCATGAGCAGGAAGGAGAGGGCGCCTCGGGCTAGCAGAGGCAGCCACAGAGGTAGCCCCCGATGTGGAAGTCGCCATGGATTCCACACAGACAGCTGAGGAAAGCTGGCCGAGACAGCTGGGCGGGGCTTTGAAGGATGTGTAGGAGTTCACTGGACGATGTAGTTAAGAGCGTGTGGAAGCAGGAAAACATATCACTCCTTTCACTAGTTTCCTGCCTGCTGTCAGAGGGCGTAGCCACACAGCATGTTCTTGCAGTTCTGGAGACTGGGGGTTTGAAGTGACCCACGTGAGGATAAAACCAAGGTAGTGGAAGAGCTGGCCCCTCTGGAGGCCCCAGGGAGAGTCCACGGCCTCTTCCAGCTGCCAGAGGCTGCAGGGCTCCCTGGCTGCGGGTAGCAAGCCTCCGAATACTGTTTGTGCTGCCACCTTTTCTCCTGCCTTCCTCTCACGTGGACACTGGTGATTCCAGTCGTCCTTGAGTACCTGGGGTGAGAGGCCCCTGGACCCCAGGCAGTCGTCCTGAGAGCCCCGCCCTGCAGGTGACTGATGCGGCCCCTGCCATGCCCTTAGGCCCCCGACACGCTGCCTCACTTCTGGGTGACTTCCGTGCTGGCTCCACAGAAGCTGAGTGCTCAGCCGTCACACTGTTGAGTGGTAACACGTCTGCACCACTGGGGACGGACACATGGTCCTGGGCCACCCACCACCTGGGACAGGGTCAAGAGCCGAGGTGACGGCACTCAGACATCCGGTGCTGGGCACACAGCCCAGGGAGGTGGCCAGGCCGTGGGCACGCCTATGCCCCTGGTGCACTGGGCATGGTACTGGGGGTCCTGGCATCAACTGGTCTTGGCAAGGGCCAAGGCCCCCTCTGCTCCCAGCTTGTAGGCTCTGGGCAAAGCTGGTGCCCCTGGATTCCCAGCCTGGAGAGCCACTGCAAAGCCCTGGGCTGTGCCCTCTGAGGGGCAGCATCCCTCACAGGCCCCCTCCAGCCTGGACACTTCGCCACTGCCCCCTGGGGAGGCGGGAGGCGCGCCCCACCCCCAGCCGCTCCAGCCGCCTTCACCCCCTGCCCTCGCGGCTCAGGCTGCCAGAGCCGGGAGCGAAAGAGTCTGCTTTCTATTTGGCAGGGCGGGGCGGGGCTGCAGGCAGAGGGGCGTTCTGGTCAGTGGGCAGGAGGTATGCGCCCCACCGGCCAGCAGATGGCTTTGATGTGTCCCGAGGGTGAGGAGGCGGCTGCGGTGGGTGGGGTGCTTCAGGTCAGGGTTCCTAGTGTGGCCGACAGAGTGGACGTCAGTGGCAAAGTCCCCCCCAGCTCGCACCAGCCTCTGGCCAGGCAGGACCATGTGCTGGTCCCAGAAGCACAGGGCCTGGCCCAGTCCCGAGGGTCCATGTGCTTGGGTCTCAGCACGTCCTGGGGACCCGGCTCCCAGCTTCACACCCTTCCCTCCTCTCGCCTGGAGAGTCGGGAGAAGCTGGGACAGGCCGGTGCCTGGGAGGGCCCCAGGGTCCCCCCCAGCATTCAAGCCCTCATTTGGGGCAGGCCAGGAGTGGCGGCCATCTCTACTCCTGGCCACAGCCTCCTCTTGTAGGGATGTTGGGGACACTGGCATAGCAGCTTGGGAACCCCACGTGCTATTCGTGCTCCTGGAGCCTGTTCCGCCCCCACGGGCCCGGGAGGCTGAGCTCCTGGGGTTTCCCTAGATGTGCACAAAGGGCGGAGGACTGAACCCGGCTGGCCGTCTCCGCCTCACGGCACTCCTCAGAGCCTGTAACTGGGCACGTGAGCCGGGACTCTCCAGGAGCTTCCCGGCTCACTTGAGCACGGGGCCCAGGATCACCCAGAAGAGGCTCCCCTGCCTCTGGCTGTCCCCCTGGCCTGGGGTGGCACATTGCACGCCCCTCCCACTCTCTGCGGATGTGCCCCCTGCGTTTCCCTGGGAGCTCCTAGTGTGTCTGGGGGAGCACTCGACGCCGCCGTCTCTGGGAAGCCCTCCCGGAGCACCTGACCCAGGCCAAGAGGCCCACCCCCCTTCATCCAGCAAGTGTGTCTTGGAGTGTGCCCTCTGTCCCAGCACTGCTCCTGTCCTGCCTGGTGGCTGCCCTGACCCTGCTTAGTTGCCCACGTACTCACAATGTGGGGCCCAAACCTCCCCAAATACTCAGTGAAGTGTGTAACGAATGAGCTCAGAATGGAGGACAGATGGACGTGTGCAGAGGGGCAAAGCCATGTGTCTTGGAAGGCCCTGGAGAGGTGGCCAAGGAGTGACTGCAGCTCGGCTGGCTCCTGCCCTGGCCTTCATTGAGCCTGACCCTCACCTGCAGAGTGGACGAGGCCAGGACTCACGGCTGGGTGACTTGGGACGCCTCACCCCAGGCCCACCCCTTCACTGTGGAGTCCTGACCCCTGGCCACGTTCAAAGAGGGCTGAGGGCCAGGCAGGGCCCAGCATGGTCACAACTGGCCAGGGGTCCTCAAGGCACCCTGGGAATGGAGGTCCCAGGGTCACGGGCGGGGCCCCCTGTGTGGGGCCACCTGTCCAGGACATGGCCCAGAGGACTCCAGACCTCCTGGCCCCCAGCCCCCATACCCTGCAGGCCTCCCTCCCCTGATGGTGGCAGGTGGGGGCGCTGGAGCCAGCGGGCAGGCAGGGTGCTGGCGCTGATGCGCTCTGGCAGCCGAGAGCGCCGGCCACTTTCTGGGCCTTTCCAAACAGAGTCTAGCCTGCAGTTCCCGCCCCCAGATGCCGCCAGAGAGGCCGGAGCCAGCCTAGCCTGGCCTGTCTGGGCTGGAGAGTCTGACCCGCCCCCAAAGCCCTTCCTCACACCTCAGGAGCAGACCCCTGACCCAGGCGTGGAGAGTGTGGTGAGTGCCTCTGGCTCTGTTTATCTTGCGTATTAATTCTGGCAGCGTGGGCTTGGCCCGGAGACTGCCTGACCCCTGACTCTGGGGCGACAGGAGCCGGCGTCTCTGCTCTGGCCTCTCACCCCACCTCAGGGCAGCCTTGTGGTGGTGACCAGCAGTGCCCGGCCTCCGCCTGCCCTTGTGCACCATGGATGCAGGCCTCTGCGCTGGGCCAAGCCTGGTGCCTGTGGCCTGGGGTGAGCAACCTGTGCAGAGGCCGGCGGGCCGCAGGCTGGGACCCTGCACCATCCACACACCATCTTCCCAGGGTAGCCGTCCAGAGGGCCCCGCTCTGACCACAGGGCGGCTGGTTCCCCCAGGGGACTGAGCCAGGTCGGGGCAGCAGAGCGAGCAGCACAAAGAGCCTGGGCCGTCCCGAGACCACGCCACCCACACCTCAGAGCCCTGGAGCAGGGTGCATAGTAGGTCCTCAGCAGGCTGTCCTGAGGATTTATCCCGGTCCCCAGGATGAGGACGCCCGTCTCCCTATGCATGGGAGGTGTAGGTTCTCTGGATGCTGGGACGTGCAGGATGACCACATCCATCTGGCGTGGGATCCAGCCGCCTCGTGTGCACCCAGGGCTGTGGCTACATGTGTGGCCACCCTTTCCTCTCACCTCCTCTTCAGCTCGGGTCCCCCTCCTAGGCCCCGTGACTGATCATGTGCTGCCTCATCTATGGGCCCTACAAGCTGCCTCAGAGCTTTTGGGATCAGATGTTCTTTTTTTTTTTTTTTTTTTTTTTTTTTTAATATTTTTTGTTTTAGTTGTAGATGGACACAATGTCTTTATTTTATTGCTTTGTATGTGGTGCTGAGGATCGAACCCAGGGCCTCACGCATGCGAGGCAAGCCCTCTACCACTGAGCTATAATCCCAGCCCTGGGATCAGATGTTCTTAAAGCCCATGGATGTCCTGGTGGACAATGGAGTCTCCATCACGAACCTGGATTAAATGGAAGCAGCCCTGACATGGGGCCAGTGGAGTGTGGCTGCTGTCCCTCAGCCCCTTTGCTCGGGGCAACTCCACTCAGGCAGGACCTGTTGATGTGGTGATGACGTCCTGCTGTCCATCAGGTCCATAGACAATGGCAGCTGCCGGGCTTTGGGGACCAGCCACGTCCCTGACCCTTCTGTAACTCATCCAATTCCCTGGTCCACTTAGTAGAGGGAGAACCTGAGGTTCAGAGACACCACACTCCCCAAAGAGCTCAGGGGATCTGGGCTCAGACTCAGCCTGCCTGAGCCTCAGAACACCTGGAGCGCGGCCCAGGTCGCCAGCTCTGTGGGGGCAGGCCTCTGCCCAGGGCGGGAGGGATCCGGCCTGTGGGTCACCCAAGCAGCCAAAGGGAAGGAAGCAAGTCCCTCAGGGCAGCTGGGCCCTGACTTAGTCCACCCCTTGTCCTCTTCCTGATTAGAGCTACAATCAATGTTCGTCTCAGAAAACTTGAAAACACCTAAATGCATAGAGGAGCCTGGCCACGCGTCCGAGCTCCGCCTCAGTGTCCCCCTCAGCGGCCATGCTGCTGTGGTGCCCATCGAGGGGCCTTCCTGCTGTGCCCAGCCCTCCTGGGCGTGCCCCTCCAGCACCTTCTTGCCTGCTGGGGACTGCATTTGCCACCGCGCCTGGGACTTGCTGCTGAGCGTAGGCACAAAGGAGAAGCCACTCAGGCCGGGGCGCCCAGCCACAGACAGCTGCTGTCTCTGTCATTGTGGCCACTGCTGTCCCCCCTGTAGAACCCTTGGTGGCGGTCTGAGTCTCTTGCTTCACTAGGCGTGGTCCTTGCAGGGTGGCGGCTGTCCCACCCGGCTCTCGAGGCTTGCCTGACTCCTGCTCAGGGTGCCGCAGCCCAGGTGGGGCCTCATCTTCAGGCTCCATGGCATGGCTGGGTCCAGCGTGGAGTCGCTCAAGGAGCCGGCACTCAGGGGACAGGGGTGCCATCGAGCCAGCCAGGGTGCAGCCTGCGAGCAGCCAGCCAGATTTTCCCCAGCACGGGGCTGTCCCTGACCGCCCTGCAGGGATGTCCCTTCACCACAGCCAACCTTGTCCTCCGACTGGCCAGCCGCCTCCTAGCAACAGCCCGTTTCCACGGATAAACCAATTTGTCTCCGCTGAGGGGAGAGAATTGTAAAACAAACAGATTAGGCCGCCCCATCGAGCCCCCAGTGCTTGGGGGCTCAGGGCGGCAGGAGGGATTTCTTCTCTCATTAAATGACCCCCCGGGGGAGGCAGGATGCTCTTTGCTCCTGAGGAATAACTCCCGAATTCATTTCCCCTCAAGGGCCCTCCAGGCCTCCTCAGCAGAAGCCACACAGGGGACCGCCGCAGGCTCTGCAGTGGCTTCCCAGGGCTGCAGCAGCCTCGTCCCCAGGCCCGGCGGAGCTTTGTCTCGCTGTCTGGGAGCCAGTCTGACATCACAGCACCGCAGTGCGTGCTCCTCCCCGTGCTGCCGGACGCCCCTCCAGGCTCTTCCAACCCAGTGGCTGCTGCCTGGCTTGGCCTTCCTGGGCTCGTGGTCCCACCGTCCCCTACCTCTGTCCACACTATGTCCCTGTCCCTCCTTTTCTCATGAGCATTACCAGTCATCCCAAACCGAGACATCTGCAAAGACTCTTATTTCCAAATACGGTCACATGTACAAGCACCTGTGCTGGGACTTCAACAGACACGTTTGGGGACACAGTCACATCCACATGGTCCTACCATCAACACGGGCCTCTTCAAGGAGGCTCAGCAAGCCCAGCACCTTCCAAGGACCAAAGACACCTTCTCATTTAGTCTCCCCAGAAGGGGGCATGTGACAGCACCTCATCTCCTGCAGACCAACTGACCTGGTGCGCGGGGACACGGGAGGCAGAGCACACAGCCTAGCCAGGTGGGGATCTGCCCCATGACACTCGGCTCAATACCTGCACCCTCAGCGCCTCCGTGAGCTGCACATCCCCATCAGGGCGTGGCTGTCCCAGCTCTCAGTGGGGACCTGAGGTCCAGTAGCTGCCTGTGGTGTGCAGTTAGGGTGGCCAGGCTGCGCTGAGGCCCTGTCCTGCCCTACACCTAAGCCCTGCTCTTCCCGTAGCACACACTGCCCCCAACACTCCCGCAGAGGAGCTGAGCCTGGGGACCAGTGCACAGCCCGCGCTGACCTGAAGATGCGCTGGGCAGAGACCCCTACTGGCCACCAACAGGCCGCACAGCTGTGGCATAGGGAGCAAAGAGGCCAGAGTCTCCGAGATCTCCTGCCAGCTCCACCTCAGGAGCTCCCAGTCCCAGCACCGGCAAGGAACTCCACTCCGCCAGGACACCAGAGCCTCCTGTGGACGAGGATCAGGGGGACAGTGGCCGGGTACGAGCTCCAGGAAGGAAGGTGCCCCACACCATGCACGCAGACGGAGCTGCCCCCGAGCTGCCCTGCTCTCCTGCTGGAGACAGGGAGCCTAGACCTCACTCGGCCACGCAGCGGCTGTAGGACGGCTTCACAATGTCCTCATTTCCCGCATGGGTGGGTGGCAGAGCCTGGGCCAGCACTTGGACACGAGGCCCACGGTGTCTCTCTCCAGCTCCCGCATTGTTGGAGGAGAGCTCGGTGAGCCGGGCGTGGGAGCTCACACAGCCGGCCACAGCCGGTGCGGCCACCTTGTGGGCCCCTCCCCAGGGCTGTGCCAGGGTCTTTGGAAACAGCACCTGCTCCTGTTAAGGTGACTGTGGAGGACAGCCACACTTGTGCAGAAGGACCACCCAGAATGAGAGGAGCATTGAGTGGCTCCATCCCTGTGGGGGACCTGCTCCCAGCCAAGTCCTCAGGAGGACAAGGGGGACCCCAAGTGTACCCACTGAAGCAGGTCGAGAGCACGCGATCGTGTTGGGGGCTGAGTAGCACCTGGAGCAGATGTTCTACGTGGGGGATGCGCACACTGGAGAATGGGGTGTGGGTCCCTCCTAGAGGGGCTCCCCCCACCTTGGCCTGGGGTCTACCATTTACAGAAGGCAGTGGCTGGGGAGCTGGCGAGGTGGCGGGGTGCAGGTTCTGCAGTCTCACGTTTCCCTTGCACTTGGGTGTCGTCCTGGCATGTTCCAATCCCGCTACTCCCTACAGCATGTCCAGTAGCCCCAAATCCCCAGCCAGGTGTGCGAGTCTTTCCATTATAACAAGGCGAGTCCCCCGCTGCAGGAGCAGCTCCCCAGGCTCCTGTGCTTATGTTGCTGTGTCTCCAATCAGCAAGCTGCGGGCAAGGCCGCGGGCCATGGCGCTCTCGCTGGTGTGTCCTGCATTCAACAGTTCACGGGCATTTGTTTTGAGACTTGGTGCTCTTGTTGAACCGCTAAGGCCCCATCTCCTAAGTGCTCAGGAGCTGATGCCATCATTCAAGAATGCTAGAGAGACCTGTGAAGTGCCCTGCCAAGGGCCCAGGGCACCACAGGGCGGGCTTTCTTTAGGGGGCATGGAGTCAGTGAGCGTGTGTGTGCATGGACACATGTGGGCACGTGTGGGCACGTGTACACGTGCGTGATGTTTCAGCAAAGGGTTTCAGATGGCCCCTGGTCTTGTGGAGTAACGTGGAGACAAATGCCTACAGCCAGGGGGACCAGTCCATGAGAAGGTCACCCCCACAGCAACAGGCCTAGGCGGTCAGGACAGGCCCAGCTTCATGACGGTGGGGTCCCTGGGTCATGCTTGAGCAGTGCAAGTGGACACTCACCTGCAAGGAGACAGGGGAGAACAGGCCAGGAGGGTCCCTGAGTCCCCAGCACGTAAGACCTGATGAGAGAAAGGAAAGCCACAGAGGAGACCAAGAAAGCCACAGAGGAGACCAAGAAAGCCACAGAGGAGACCAAGAAAGCCACAGAGGAGACCAAGAGCAGCAAGAGGGCGGGTGGCCCCAGAGCAGCAGGGAGGCTGTTTAGGAGGGAAGAGACTTCAACACGAGGGCCAGCAGGTGGGGGCCAGCGAGGAGCTCCTGGCTGGGGGACAAGCCATGAAGGGAGGGAGCTGGGCGGGGCTGGGGAGGCCATCTGCGTGGCTGAGCCCCTGCAGGCTCTTGCCGGCTAGGCTGGGCAGGCGAGACCCTAGCACCCAGTACCCAGGCCGTGCCTCAGGGTCATGCCTGCCCCCAAAGGCCTGGAGGGACAAGCCAGTAACTCCCCTGGGGCACAGAGCAGCCTGCTCTGAGGAGCAGGTTCGCCACGCGGGTTCCCAGGCAGTGTAGGGACCTCAAGTGCGTGAGGTTGGCCTCGGGCAAGGGAGCGGATACCAACAAGAAGATGGGCTCCTGCCTGCGGTGCTGGGGCATCGGGGCTCTCGGGCTACTCCAGGGAGTCTGTGTCTGCGAAGTAGTGGCGGGTTAACTAGGCTGATAACGAGGGACCGCCACCAATGAGGGGAGGTGAGAAAGCAGAGATGCCAGCTAGGGGTCCTGCTCTCACTGATGCCCTTGGGAAGCCCTTGTGGCCTGGCTCTGGGCTGTGACAGAACAGAGGAGCACCAGCACCTCACGAGTTCCAGGAAGCATGACCCTGACGCCTTGGGAAGTGACGCTGCTGGCCTGCCTCTGCCTTCTCCATGCTCTTCTGTCGCATGGGATTTAAGCGCCAGCCACATCTGTGGGCTTGGTTCTGACTAGGATGGTGAAGTCTGCCTGGAACAATAGATTCTGCCGGGGCCCTGAGGACAGGTCAGGGGTTCAAAGGACCCAGATTTCTAGCCCATTTTCACCAGGAAAGCAAACCCAGCAGTCGACAGACACCTCTGAGCTCCCGGCACCAGGACTACCACCTACTTTACAGAGCACCAGTTCCAGGAGGCAGGCGTGGTCAGCTCTGGCACGGAGGCCCGTCTTCCACCCCACAATTCTGTTGGTCAAGAGCCAACCACGTCGCCCAGCAGGACCGTGGCGCTCGGTGACCCATTCTCGAGGGCGGCAGAAGGGCCAATGTGGCAGGGCCTGCCTAGGAGCTGGTAGCCCGGCTCTTCCCTGCACCGTGGGCCCCGCCTGGGCCAGGGCCTGCGATTGCCCGCCTGGTCATCACGCCATGTTGGTGAAACGTCATGGCTCTGCTCTGCTGAGAGAGGAGCGGACCGGCCAGAACAGGCTCTGATTCTCCTTATTGAATTCAGTGATATTGGATTTATAGAACTCTGATTTCTGATGACAAAAAATTATCTGTGGGGTCAGATAGAGATGGACGAAGCTCCAAGCCAGCTCGGGAGGCAATTTTGGCCACTAATCCCCCTCGTGGGAGGCTTATCGCATCCCGGGGTGGTGTCATCCGTAGGGCTGGGGTAGAAAGTGCCCTTTTGGATTTTTCTTAAGCTAACATTAGTAAATTGTGTATAGATCTAATCTCGGCTAAAAGGTAAAGATAGTCCACAGCCAAAGGGCAAGGCCACCTTGCACAGCAACCGCTGCGCTACGTCCAATCAGACACAAGCCAGGAGGAGAAAACGCGGCTCTCCCGACTAATCAATTACATTTGGGTAATTGATCGTATATCAGTATTGATGAAAGCCCATAATATGTGAGTTAGGAGGGGGTGGGTTCGCCAAGATTAGATTGTATATGAAAATGGAAGGGGAAAAATGAGGCTCATAAAATCATCTGAGAGTGGTTTATGGTTTAATGCCTGGGCGGCCACGAGGCTGGCCCGATGGCTTCTCTCCTCTCTCTGTGTGCTGTCCACCTGGGGAGAGGGGACAGGGATGACTGGCAGACAGGAAATTGGTAAGGTCACAGCACTGCCTGTGGCTGCAAGGATGTCAGAGAGAAAGACCAAGGGTTTGGCCAGATTGCCTCAGAGGGAGGCTCACAGTGGACAGTTTCAAGAAGGCAGAGACCCAGGGAAGGACCTACTCCCATCCCACAGTGAGACCCATCACCTAGCAATGGCTTCCCTGCAAGGACCATTGCCTCTCCCCAAAGGCCAAGCAGATAGGGAGCCGCCGGCCAGGGCTGGGGCCCAGTCTCCTGGCGACCTTCAAGCTCATGCCTAAGAGTCCAGGATTCTGCAGAGCCCAAGCCAGTGCTGAGGCTGGGCTGGGAGGGCTCATGCTCAGGAGCAAGCTAGTGGCCAGGCCTGTGGCTCACCTGCCCACTCTGGGCTTGCTGGGGCCACCCTCACCTTCTCCTTGCCTCCTTCTCAGCAAACGGCTCTCCCTAATTCACAAGAGAACAGCCAGGACCTGCAGCACCCCCTTCGCCAGCTCCGAGGCCTCCCCTTGCCCAGCCTCCACAGGGCCAGAGCCCTCGGCTCCTCCCAGGCAGGGAGCCCTGGACTTGAAAACAGACACCTGGGGAGGCAGCAAAGAAAAGCCTGGCCAGCCGCCCTCCCACCCTCGACCACCCTCACCCAGTCCCTCCCAATGTCCCCACAGGTTCCTGTGGTGACCACACTACCAACATCAAGGCCCGTGTCCTGTTTTTCATTCACTCCTTCACTGCCCAAAGAGCCTCAGCGGCTGGCCAGGCTCCCTGGGAGGACCCAGGGTGCAGTGCCACCAGATGGATACCAGCTGCCCCGACCTGGGAGCTCACAGGTCAACCTAGACCATAAAGGATGGGGGCCCGCACAGCCAGGCGAGGCCTCAGGACCAACTGGTGCCCACCCAGCCTGCTCTGCAAAGCTCTTCCACCTCATGCCCATCAGCACGGCGCCTGGCCTCACTGTCCACCCCGCCACCTTCCTCGTCTCCTCCACGGCGCTGCTCCCTGAATCCTCTCACTCCACTGAGACAAACCCAGAGACGCAAGATTCACCATTTCAACCGTTTTTAAAGTGAAGACTTTGCAGCGTTCGGTGCTCGATGGTGGTAGCACCTCCTCACTGACCCCAAAGCACATCTACCACCCGCCCGCAGCCACCCTCCCGTCTCCCGGCCACCACCTTCTGTAGTA
This sequence comes from Geosciurus inauris, assembly GCA_004024805.1. NCBI lineage: Eukaryota > Metazoa > Chordata > Mammalia > Rodentia > Sciuridae > Geosciurus > Geosciurus inauris. The sequence continues at coordinate 16,356 of PVHX01014680.1, read as the reverse complement.
CTGGCCTGGTCACCTACCTACTTCACCTGGGGTCGATTTGCCCACTTGCACTGACATTTTAATACACTCCACATTTTTAATTTTCATTTTCCTAAGAATCCCCTTTTTTTTTTCTCTAGGTCTTTTATTTTACTTGTAGTTATAGAAAGTGAAATAGTTAAATGAAATTTCCTTTCATTCTCTTCCAATTTTCTAGTTACATCACTTTTTTCATTCTTTTTTAATCAAAAAAATTTTTTAGTTGTCAATGGACCTTTATTTTTATTTTTATGTGGTGCTGAGAATCGAACCCAGTGCCTCACACATACTAGGCAAGTACTCTACCACTAAGCCACAAATTCAGCTCGCATTTTTCATTCTTTATTGAGTCCTGTTTGCTCTTTATTTCTTAATCAAGTTTACAGGAGATGTGTCTATCTGGTAAGTCTTTTTAAAGAACCAGCTCTGGGGTTTATGGTTTCAGTGGTTTTGCTTTCTGTTTATCTTTTATCTCTGTCATTTTCGTCTGTTAGTCAGTTTTCCATTACTGTGACTAAATGCCTGAGAAAAGCAACTTAAAAGGAAGAAGATATATTTTGGCTCATGGTTTCAGATATTTCAGTCCCTGGTGTTTGGCCCTAGCGATGGGCCTGTGGTGAGGCAGAACCTCATGGAGGACAGCACGTGGAGGGCAGGGCTGCTCATGCAGCTAAGCAGCAGAGGGAGAAGAAGAGACAAGGCCTGCGGGCACGTCCCCCAGGTCCCACTCCCTGCAGCCCAACCATCTACAGCCTCCACCACCTCCCAGAGGTTCATCCAGCGACGAATCCACCAAATGGATCCGTCCATTGATGAGGCCCTATCACTCGCTTCCCGCAAGCCCCACCCCCTGACTGGGGACAAAGTCCTCAACACAGGACCCTTTGGGGACATTCCAGATCCAAACTGTAACAAGCTCTTTTCAAAAATCCTTTCTTAGGCAACTGATTAACTGCCTCATCTTCAGCCTTTCTTGTTCAACAGAGTGCATTTAAGGTTCTCCTGTGTCCCTTTGAGGAATTCCCTTCCATGCTCTCAGATCAGTCTCCGATCAGTCTTCCATTCCTTCAATCCCCAGGGACATCGCAGAGTCTGTCTTCCAAGTCCACTGCCCTGGCACAGTAAGAGAGCACCGGGTTCCCCTGGGCGTGTCCTTCCACCCAGGGCAAAAACCACACCTCACAGCATGCCTGAACCAGGCCTGGCCATGGGACCCTGCTGGCCAATGGGAAACGAGCAGAAGTGCTGGGTGGAGCCTACTGGATTTCGGAGTGGAGCCACCATGGGGACCATGCAGAGGGCTCACCTGGGATCAGGGAGCCGCAGGACCAAGACCTGGGTCCTTGCAAGGGGCCCTGCTGCTGACCACACAGTGCAGATGTTCACGTTGGAAATATGCATCCAGCCACCACTAAGCGTCTTCTCCAAGACCAAGATCGTCATTAACTGTTTCTTACTTTCCAGGGGGGAGGAGGTTTTGAGGGGAGCAAGGGAGAAGAATTTATGACTTCTAATTTTTCTAGAATATGATGAGTAAAAACCTCTACCTTTAAATTTTTCTTAAGGTTTTCTTTGTGACTAAGCACATTAGTGGGTCTTTGAAAAAAATATATAATCTGCTTCAAGTACTAGATGGTTTATAAATGTATTAAATTGAATTTGCAGACATGTGGTTCAGTTTCTCTAAAACCTGATTGATTCTATGGCATCTACTAAATGGAGCTGTTTCTGAGAACAGGACTTGCTGTCCCTGCTGAGGCCCTGCTTTTATAAAGTTCTCCTTGGATTTTTAGCAACTTGGCCTTATAGTTGACCAGCAGGCAATACAGATTTATTATGTTATCTTATTCACATGTTGTTCTTGTCATTGTTCCCAATTTCTTGCCCATCTTACTCTTGGATCCTCATTGCTACCTCCGGTACTGACCACGGGCCCTCTGGTACTGACCGCTGTCCCCCCGTGCACATGTGCATGGTCTTTCTCGGTACACCTGTGTTTTCAAGCACTCACTTGTCTGTAGTACCCTTCCTTAAAACACACACAGCTTTTTCAAAATGTAGTCTGGTGGTCTTCTCAAGGGAGAGTGCAGCTCACCCTGTCTGCTTGCGAGGGCAGCTGCCAGCTCCGTGAACTCTTCTCGTTGCTGACCCCGGGTGTGGGGGCTCCAGGGCAGAGCCCTTTCCTCTGAGCACTTTGTGGACACCAGCCCTTCGCCTCTGAGCTTTCAGTGACAGATGGTACCCCACAGCCATGGAAGCTCCCACAGTTTGGTGAGTGTCCCCCAGAGGCCCATGTTGCCGGCATGGCCCCCGGGAGGACTGCTGGGAGAAGGGTCTGGTGGGCGTGGCCTCAAGAGAGGTCACAGGACCCTGCATCTTCTTCTCTCTTTGATTCCTGGCCCGAGAGGCAATGCTCACTGTGGTAAGTGTTCCTGCCGCTGCCTCTAGCCCCGACCAGAGGCCAAACCAGTGCACCTGCCTGGCCTTGAACCTCGGAAACAGTGGGCTCCTAAACCTCTCGTCTCTACAAAGTCAGCTGCCTCTGCCATTGTGCTGTAGTACTGTGATGCTGACCAGTGCAGATGCCGGGAAGAGTTTTTCCTTCAAGTTTGGGGATCTCGTCAGTCTGCACAGGCCCCTCTGGAGCTTTGTGTCCCTTCCACCCCACAGGCCTGATCTTCATCTTCCTCTCTCTCCTCGCCATTTGCACACGGGGCTGCTGCTGTCCTCAGGTTCTCTTCCCTCACGGTTCCTCACAGTTCTGCAGTTTGGGTTGGTCTTGCCCCTGGTCCTCCCCACACCAATTGAGAACCCGGGGACACGTGTCTCTCCTGTGGTTTAGCCAACAAAGAATGGGCTTTACAAACCAGGAGTTTTAGTTCCAGGATTCTTTCCAGCCACTCTTCAGTGTTCGGGCCTGTTTTCTGGTTCCTGTCTCCTGGGGCTCCTGCTCCAGTGTGTGTTCTGCCTGTACTTCCTGCTGGTGCTACAGCTGCTCCTGGGGGGCTGTGGTCTTGGCCGCCTGGCAGCGTGGTCTTCACACAGCCAGGATGAGGAAGAGCCAGCATTTGAGCCTGTGCCCGCCGTGAGCCAACCTCCAAAGCAGCAGCAGCACCAAAGCCACAGCAGCAACGCACTCAGCTGCTGCCCACGCCTGCTGGCTGCTTGTTGGTGTTACCTGGAGGCTGCTACGTGCACGTCCAGACAGCAAGTCTGTGGTGCTCCGATCCCATCACTCCTGCCTGCATCGGAAACCAGGGCTCCTGGGGCAGGAGGCAGGAGGAACTGGAATCAGAAGTATTTGTGTATGTATTTTCCTTTTGAAAAGATATGTTATTTTCAGGCTGGGCTCAGTGGCATGGGCCTATGATCCCAGTGGCTCAAGAGGCTGAAGCAGAAGGATCACAAGTTCAAGGCCAGCCTCAGCAACTTAGCAAGGCCCTAAGCAACTCAGCAATGACCCTGTCTCTAAATAAAAAATAAAACAAGCTGGGGATGTGGCTCAGGGGTTAAGCACCCCTGGGTTCAGTCCCTGATACCAGAAAAGAGAAGAAACATTCTTTGCAGCCCTGTGCACCTCAGGCTCTGGAAGTGGAGGCAACCAGGAGCCCAGAGCACCCACAGCTGGCTTCCCATCGCGGCGTCCACAGAGGAGCTGGGGCACTGGAGACAATGGAGCAGAGAAGGGGCCGGGACATGGTGCCCTGCAGGTGGTAAGGATGTAAGCAAGGACAGCTGAGATTCCACCAACAGAACACAGGAGCCCCCAGAGGGCCTCCCGCTGGCCAGCTACGGGCTGCGGGAGCATCACGAGGGAGGCTGCAGAGAGCACGTCACACCCTGGTCATTCCCAGCCCTCCCCAGCCCTTGTCATGGCCCAGGCACGAGCCTGTGCACAGCTCCCTGACAGGTCCTTGTCCTGTCTCCTCCCCCAGGCCAGCTCTCAGTCCCTGACTTGAACTGGAGACTCCGCTGACCATGCCCACCTCAAACTCCTGGCCTGAGGGGCTCTTCTCTAGACTGCGCAGGCAGGGTGGGGCTGCAGGGGAGCCCTGTGCTGCCACCAGCAGGCTCCAAGGCCCAGGGCAAGCCTCTGCTGCACCCACACCTGTAAGGCAGGAATTGGTCCCTGCTCCACGACCTGGAGGGACCCCAGAGGACCTTCGCACAGTGCCCCACACACAGTAGGGCCAAATAAACGCTCACCTAGGCACCACCAGATGCCTGGGCAAACAGGGTACAGGACCCTGAGAGCAGAAGACACTGAGCGCGCCGTGTCACTCTCAGAGGCACGTGTGCTGTGCTCGGCAAGCTGGGAGCTGCTGTCCAGATGGGGGACACTGTGGCTCATGGCCACCAGAGTTCTGCCCTGCACCTCCCCCCGCCGGCCATCGCCCCAGTGCCAGCAGAGCACCTGATCTGGGTGTGGCCCATGCACCCTGAAGCCTTCTGCATGGAGCACAAGCTGCCAGGGGCCGTGGGGCAGCACTGGCTGGCGCTGGCGGGGATCACGGTGGACACTGTTTCCTGTGGGATAACCTCACCTAGGCTTGGGACAGCAAATCTAGGGTTCAGCGACATGGCCAGGAGCAGGCGAGGGGCCCTCTGCAGGGCAGATGGACCTCTGTTATGGACCAAATTATGTCCCTCAAAGTTACATGAAGTCCAAAGCCCCAGTCCTCACAGAGTCCCCTGACGTGGGATAATCAAATTACAATGCGATCATCAGGAGGGCTGAGGAGAGATCAGGACCCAGAGACTCACACAGGACACAGTGAGAAGGTGGCCCCAGGCCAGGAGAAGTCTCAGGAGGGACCAGCCCTGCCACGCCTAGACTTAGGACTCCCAGCCCCCAGAGCCATGCGACTGCAGGCCTGTGTTATTTAAGGCCCAGACGGGGGCTCTGTCCACAGCTCCAGCTGACTAGGACGCTTTGTCTGCTAGCATCCTCCAACAAACTGACGTAACTCCTGCTCGGCAGGCCCAGGACTGACGGATCCCTGATGGCCAGAGGTGGACCAGGAGGGGCACCTGTGGGGAACATGGGACCAGGGAGTGTCCCTGGATCCACGCTGGTGGCATAACGAGGGAGAGATGGAGGAACCCCCAACCTGCTGCAGTTAGAGCCCCACAGAGCCTGCGCCTCCTCATGGGACCCTCCTGGATAGCTGCAGGGCCCCAATGCTCCGGCCAGCTCTCCTGCCCTTGGGGCCACCGCTGCCACCCGACTCCTCCTGTCCAGGCCCCACATTTCTCTTCTTACTCCCCACATTTCTCTTCTTACTTCTTCAACTTCCAGTGGGAGGACCCAGAGCTCAGCTCCTGCTGTGGCCAGGCACCAGCCTCTCCTGCCCACCCCTCCTGGCCTCAGCTTCCTCCTGGCCAGTCCGCGCTTTCGTGGTCTGAGAAGGGCCCACACCCAGGGGGCCCAGCAAAGGTGGTGCCAGTCCCAGGCCTGCTGCTGGGCACTCATGGGGCAGGAGGAGCCCCGCCCAGGTCCTGCCCAGGGAGCAGGCTGCATGCCCACCCTCAAGAGGGCCAGGTCCCTCCCTCCCTGGATGGGCCACTGCACGGGCTGTCCTTGTGGTAGACGGTGAACACAACCCTTTAATGACGCCGCATCAGCTTTGTGCCATGTCTGTGCCAGATAACATCAAGAGCCAGGAGCCCGGGGCGTGGTGGGCTGGATCTCACACCAAGAGTGGGTGTGGACGGGGTGCCTAGTACTTGAGCAGCCAGCGCGGCCTGTGCGGGCTCAGGGACGTGAAGTAGGACCACCACCAAGGCTTGCTCCCGCCGGCTGAAGGCGGCCTGCGGGCCACGCGGGGCTCGAGGTCTGGCCGCACCGGCTCGTCCTGCAGGCTGGCACCTCCCAGCGGGTCCCAAGATGTGGCCGCAGATCTCTGAAGTTCACGGAGGAACTTCTTGGGTCCTGTCCCCACAGGCTGGAGGATGAAGTCCACACGCCCGGCCCTCTTCATCCGGAGGGGGATGGTGACTCTCTTCATGACTCTGGAGTAGCCAGGGGCCTGGGCGATGACAATGTGCGAGCCCGGGGGCAGCAGTCGCCAGTAGTCACCATCCGGGGCTTCAAAGAGAATGAACGTGACTCACCAGGCTGCAGACCCGGCGTCAGGGGGGCGGGCGCTGAGGGGCTGGTGAGCACGGTGCAGGGCCCACGGACCCCACATCGGCACTGCCTCTGCATCTGCCCAGCATGTCCTTCCCAGCTCTCCTGTTGAACTCCTATGCAACCCTCAAAGCCCTGCTGTGCACTTCTCTGAAGACTTCATGGACCAGCCCCAGCCAACACCCACAACACACCGGGACACACGTCAGCGTACTGGACTGTCACGCAGCTATGCAGCCCCTGAGGCCATCAGAGCCCACGCTGGCCTGAGGATGGATGGAGTGCCCTGCCCGCTGGGAGCTGGCAGTCACTGCAAGGCACCTGCACAGCCCCATGGCAGACGTGGCTCCAGGTGGAGGCCAGGAGGGTGCCTACCTGTGGTGACATCGTGGCGGATGCCTTTGACTGAGATCCGGGCGTTCTTGACTGGCTTGCCAAATTTGTCCATCACCACGCCCTTGATGCCTCGGTGCACCTGAGAGCAGAGGCACAGAGATGGCGGCACATGCTCCCCGGGAAGCCCTGCCAGCCTCCTCAGGTTCTGGGGTCTCTGGGGAGCCCCCGAGCTGCGCCCTCTCTGCCACCCTCGCCATGTGTTTACGAGGAGCTCGCTCCCCACTGGGCCTTAGCTTCTTCAGCTGTGAAATGAGGTGACAGGCAGTCCACTCCGGCACGCTCCGGGTGTGTGAATGACCCTGCAGTCTGCCTCCACCTCCTGGCCTCCATACGGAGATGACCTTGCCTGTCCCCCTGCTGGAACGCCTTCCCAGTGCAGCTGGCCTCCAGGTTCCCTCAGAGCAGATGCTCTTGAGGGCTGCACCTGCATCGGTGAGGACACAGCAAGGTCCTGGACCCTGTGACAGCCCTGGAGGACCCCAGCCCGCTCTTGACTCCAGTGAGGGGCCAGCACTCGGCAGGTTGCCCCACTTCTGCATGGACGACCCCCACCCAGTGTCGCTGAAGGATGGGACCCAGGACTGTGAGGACAGCCACCGAGCAGGATGTAGTGTGCTCGGCCCTGGGTGTGAACTGGTCCCGGCCAGGCCCCTTGCTCCTGCAGCGTCCACCACCACCACCCGGGGCTCTCGGCCTTGGGAAAACCACGAGCTCCTCCACCTCATTTCCTCAACTACAGAATGGGGACAAGTGACCACCACGATGCTGCGGGCCCTGCACTGTGCCCAGCTGTCCCAGGGCGAGCAGACGTGGGAACTCCACCCAGGGGTGCCGCCCATCTTCACCCATGGGAAACCAGGGCAGGTGGCCACCAGAGCGACCCTCCACCTGGGCAGCTCCTACAGCTCCTGACCCTCTTCACCCTCGGGGGCACTGGCAGGGGCCGAAGACACAGCTGGATCCTCCGAGGGGCTCCACAAATCTCGTTTGCCCCTGGCCACAGGCTAACTTCTGGAGAAAATCCAGGAGACGAGGACACATGGGTCCCGATGAGCATAGCGAGCTCTCTGCCCTCCTGATCTGCTCAAGTGGGGCTGGCCACCCACTGCCCGCTCGGGCCGTGCCCACCATGTGGACGTGGTTGTCCACAGTTTGCAGCCCAGTGGAGCTGGACAGGGACAATCCCACGCAGGCTTGTTTAGGTGGATGGATGGTAGGAAGTCAGGTCCTCAGGGGTGGGAGGTGACCAGGACAAAGGGGAGTGCATGAGAGGCCACCACACCACGCAGCTTCTCCAGGGCTTGTGGGGTACACGGAGTGCCCCCCAGGCTTCCAGGGCTCAGCCCAACCTGCCAATCTCCCCTCTGCTCTGTGGCACCCGCTCCAGCCCCGCGCTGCTGTGCCACCCAGGCCTCGGCCCTCCGACTCGGCCCCTCCCTCTCAGAGCACTCTGGTCAGCTTCCACGGCCCCTGGCCCCTCCCCTTCCAGTCGCTCTTCTCCTCCAGGAAGCCCTCCCTGACCACCAACCATACCAGGGGCCTCCTCGGGGTCCCACAGCTCTGGGCTTTGGGTCTCCCAGTCCTGGCCTCACTGAGATGCTTCTTCTGCCTCCACGCCCCCAGGGGAGAGCAGGGCCTGGCACACAGGGGCCCACAGGAGTGGCTTCACCGTGCACTGAGCCCCTGCTTTCCCTCCCATCAGCCTCCTTGGCCCACATGGGTGTGGCGCTCTCCAGCAGAGGAAGAGCCGCCCTGCCACCCCACGGGCGCTGCAGACTCCCCCAGGCCTGCCCAGGATCACATGAAAACAGCCTCAATTGGCCACGACAGACTCGATCCTTATCAGAAGGCTGCGCCGGCTTTCCTGGGGGGGTCCGTCTCGGGAGCAGCCGAGTGCTGGCCATGCGCAGCCACACGCGCCATTAAATCTTCATATCCCGAGACTTCATGGGCAATATCCACGGAGCAATCGCAGCTGCGCTGAAGACTCCTTCAAACGCATTTTCACCAGACAGACATCGAATGAAATGAGCACCCCAGGGCCTTATCTCAGGAGACCAACCCTGGGGCGGCGCGCACGGCCATTACAAAGGGACCTGAGTGAGGCGACATGCTCAGCTGCCATCTGGAGCTTTGCTTTTTCCTTCTGCCCAGGGAGACTGCTCCCGTCTTACCTGGAAGAAGGTTCCTGATCTTTCTAGAAAAGAGAGGGCTTGTGGACAGAGCTGGAGTTTGGGGACAGACAGATCTAGACCCAAGCTCCAGGCAGTTGCTGGGCCCCACTGGACCCTCTGTCTTCTCTGGATGTCTCCTAGCCCTGGGACCCCAGAGCAGCACCATGCTTCTCCCAAGCCCCACCTATAAGTGGGTGTCCCCACCTCCGCCACATGCTGTGGGCACCACGCTGCGCTGGGCGAGGTGGCGGGCACTGGACACCTAAGCCCCCAGGCTATTTGGAGAAGGCCTCGGCTCTCTGGGTCCAGCAGGGGGTCACCATGGTCATGTTCTCAGCCGTCCCTACTCACCACCCACCTACCTGTGTCCAGGTAGCCTTAGCCCTGACAGTGGCTATGCCTCCGGCAGGCCACCTCTGAACCCAACCTCTGACAGGCCATCCCAGCCATGCTGCTCAGCCAGGCCACATGCACACTTGCCTCCAAAGCCACACCTTGAGCCCCTGCCCCGGTCCTGCAGCCATGGAACCCCAGGAGCTCCAGCACCGGCGGGCGTTCTTACGCTGCCCCCACCACTCAGCCCTGTCTTGCTCCCTGACCTCTCCCCAAGACGAAGCCGTCAGCAGCCTCTTCCAGGAGGCTCCGCCTCCGAGCCTGGGTCAGTGCCTCCCTGGGCTCCCTGGCTCCTGTGCTCCCTCTGTTTACCTGTGTCCCTCTGGGGGAGACCCTTGCTCAGTGGGAGTCTGACTATGTCCCCTGGTGTCCCCAGCACCCCCAGTGTACATGGGCGGAAAGGGGCTGGACAGCCTGAGTTGTGCATGAACGGAGAGGAGGGGCCGCCGGGCGGTCTGTCCTGCCCTGCTGCTCACCATCTCCACGAAGTTCAGGAGCGGCTCCTTGTTGTGCTGCCAGAGCCCATAGAGGGCCTCCTCTGGGGGGAACTTCACGCAGCCCAGCTCCACCGTGATCTCAAAGCAGTTGCTGTGCAGGTAGTTGAAGTCGGACATGCCTGCAGACAGGGCCACGGCCATCAGGAGCCGGGGCCGGTGAGCACACACTGTGCTGGGGGCTCTCCCTGCCTCGCAGAGGAGCAGCTGAGGCACGGGGCACGGAGCGTCTCCCCAGGACCACAGAGCAGGACTTGGAACCTGGGCAGGTTAGTGGCAAAGCCCACAGGCTTCACATATCCCTACACTGTCTACACGGATTCTCCAGGAGAAGCCAGCAACTGGGAGCCACACAGGCCCCTGCACCCAGCTACTGGCCTGCCCAGGAGGTCCCAGGAATCTAACAGGGACAATTATGTCTGTTTACCTGGATGCTGCCCCAGCAGCAGCCCAGAGATGTCTTAGCATCTCCACTTTCCAGGGAGAACGTGGCCTAGTGGGGTTGGACATCCAGCAACCTCATGGCCACACTCTCCACTCAGTGGGCTGAGCTCCTGACCAAGAGAAGCCACACTGACCCCAGGGCAGGCCTGGGTGGATGGCAGGATGGGGCCACTCTGTGCCAGGGACAGCCAGGAGACCCACCCTTCAGAAGCTCAGGGTCTCCTCTGAGCCCCCACGGTGTAGTGCTGCTCTGACGGTCACTGTCCACAGTCCCAAGGCAGCCGCCTTGCCACCCCGGGGACCCATCTGGCCATGCTCACCGGCCCTGTCAGCTGCAGGACTGGAGCCCGATGGCCTCTGTCAGCCCCACCCTGCCCTGTGGGTCCTTTGCAGAAGCCAGGAATAGAACCAGGACCCTCTGCCCAGGTCAGAAAGCCCATGCACCGGGGTCCTGGGAGAAGAGGGTTTGGGCCAGTGTGGACAGCAAGGGGAAGGTCACCCAGAGCCCCGCCCATGGCTGTCCAGAGCTCCTGTGCAGGAGTGGGGAGGTGGGGAGGCGGGCTTGCCACCTGGGTCCCAGCCCCACCACCCGTGGCCACTGAATGAGAGTAGTCTTTCCCTTGTCCTCGTCCACAGAACAAACAGTAAGAGTTTTGCTGGCACAGAGGACACCGGCTACAGGACACGGTGGGCACACACAGGGCGTGTGGTAGCTGTAGGCCCCACACTGTCCCTTGTGATCCTTCTCCAGGGCAGTGCCCAGGAACAGGGAGGTCCAGGAAAACGGCAGCCCCACGGTGGTCCACCCCACGCGTCTTCTCAATGCACACGGGTGCCTGCACTCCGGGGTGTGTGCTGCACCAAAACGTCCTTGTTATCTCTGAAATGCCAGCTTAACTGGGGTCCAGGGATTTGCCTGCTCTCCTACTAACCCGGGGGGGGGGGGCAAAGCGTCTTGGTGACGTGTGGCATCATGACCTGGGGCTTCACATAGAGTAAAAAGAAACAGCCCCTGCAGGAGGTCCAGGCCCAGCTCCTCCACACCCCACTGCTCTGCAAATCCCTAACTAAAACCCAACCAGACTCCACCCAGCTCTTCCTACCCAAAGGGCCCGAGGGCTTCCTGGCCTCCAGGCTCTGGCCTCCCCCCTGAGCAGGGATCCTGGCGCCCACCCGCCCTCGCAGAGCCGCACCTCCCGTGAAGCTGTACCAGTCTGCCCCGTTGATGATGCTGCCCCGCTTCAGGAAGTTGCCCCCACACCTGTTCTCCGACCTGTCCATCATCATAGGGTGGACATCAGCATAGGCTCTGGCCAGCAGCTTGAACATCTGGAAAGGAGATAGAGAAAAGCTCTCCTGGCGCAGGCCCCTGTGGGGGCTCTGCAGGGTGCCCTCAGAGCTGGGGGCAGGGGGAGGAGGACAAGCCCAGCACAGGCATGACAGGGACCATGTCTGGGCAGAGAGCACAGCCCATGCACAGGCCTGGAGGGGGTCCCCTGCAGCCCCCGGGCAGGTGCACTGCGTCCCTGGGTGGAGCCCAGGCATACCCGCTGGGCCATCGCTTTCTGTGGGGAGAGGGCACACTGCAGGCATGCCAGGTGGGTTGCCGAGTCAGCCTTGCAGTCTGTAAAAGCTTCCTGTACCTTGTAGGGCACTGTGTGCAGAGGCAGGAGTAGGGGCCAGGAGGCTGGGGGTGGAGGTACAAAGGAGAGGCCTAGACTTCACATCCCAAGCAAACATGAGCAATCATTGTTTCACCCCCAGGGGCCAGCCAGCGTCTTCAGCTGCAGGGACTCAGCCTGCGGGAAACCACTCCCTGGCCACCACCAGCCAGCCAAAGCCGCGTGCAGTCTCCACGCAGTTGGTAGAGGAACACCAGACGCTGCCTGTGGCTCCTACCATCCAGCATGTGCGTGGCCTGGACACCTGCCTGCCCAGGGCTTCCCACAACAGCCCCCTCCTCTGGGACAGGGTCTCTGTCATGTCAGTCCTGGGCTGGGCATGGGGCCTGACCCAGTGAGAGACCCTCCAAGTATGGGCCAGATGGATGGACGGGTGTATCTGCACTGGGGTCGTTGGGGCCCCATGGCCGGAAACACATCTGTCCTGGAAGAGGGCTATTCTGTCAGAAAGGTGGATGCCAGGAGTGTGGGTGGGTGGAGGTCAGAGTGAGGTCTCTGACCTGGTGGGGTCAAGGGGCCTGGAGCCCAGGACCTGGGGTCCCCAGAAGGGATGCTGTGTGATTCCAACTTGTTCCCGTAGACACAAACCAGGCACCCCAAATCCACCCACCCATTTCCTTCAGCCCCGAGATTAGCAGGCCAGGGACTGCAGCCACCAGCAGCCCCACGACCCTGGACAGGTCACCATCACCTGGGGGCGTCTGCTATGTCCTCCATGGAGGGGTGTCAGGTTGAAGGTGCTACGGGAGCTGCAGGTGACCCCTGCCACCTCACAAAGCGGACGTGGGTCTGGCGGTGGGTTAGACACCTGGGCACTCTGCTCCCCAGTGCTCCCCAGCCCTCCATCCTCACCATCCCTGCTCTGGTGCTGACCCTGGGCCCCAAGTCCCAGGCAGGGCTTGGAACGGGGGTCTGTCTGGAGGCCAAAGGGCACAGGAAGGGCACAGACACGAGGACGGCACATACAAGGAGGGGCAGTGGGCTGCCTGGAGAGGGTAGCGTGGACGGGCACGGGGACCTGGACATGGTCCAGGGCCATGGAGAACCCCTGCTGGGGATCCTGGGTAAACTGCTGCCCTCTTCCCGGAGACAGGTTCCAGCTGCTGGGCACTGTGGTGGTGAGAGGGCACCTGGTGGGCCTGGCGGGCCTTCGACACTCCCCAAGGCCCTGGCGCTAGTCCAGGGACACCACGGAAGTTTTGGGAGGCCCATCTCGAGACCCCCGGCCAGCCCCTCCTCACAGCCCCGCCCCGGGGACTCTGGTTTCCACAGAGACCGCGGCCAGTTGCAGGGCGGCAGCTATCGATCCATGATTAATGGCTGGTGGGAACATCTCATTCCTCCTGACTCTGGTGGGACTCGTTGAGGTGAGCCCTCCCCCTAGGGACAGCTCTACCCTCTGAGCCATGTAAGGAGCGCCTGCTGCCCAGAGGACTCCTGGGCTGCCCAGTTGCTGCCCTCCTCACTGAGGGCACCAGGGCCCAGGCAGGGCCAGCCCTGGAGGCCACCTAGGCCCCTGGGGAGGTCTGAGCCCAGAGACCAGCACCCCTTGCCCTTGGCTTGTGCAGACCTCACTCCAAGGATGCAGGGAGTGAGGGAGGACGTGGGGGACCGAGGGGCAAGGCAATGAACCAGGGGACCGGGTGTGACCGTCACTCCTAGGTGGGCCGCAAGCCCGTCCTGTCCCTACTGCAGGAGGCCCTGATCCCTGGCTCTGCCCCGCTGCCCCCTGAGCCTCAGTGTCCCTGGCTGCCCCTCGTCTGGGAGTCCCCAGCTCACTCTCGGGCCCCACTGGGACCCCCTCCCCAGGAAGCCCTGAAGCCACACGCACAGCAACACGGGCACCCGTGCAGACGGCACACAAGTGCACACACCCAGACACGCACAGTGCACTCGCCCACGCCCCCGCAACCAGCTCCCAGTCCAGATGGAGGACCCCGAGAGCTGAGTGGGCACCTGGGGGCAGGGTAGAGGGCAGCTGGACCCCCTACTAGGTGGCCGCAGACAGAACAGGGCCTGCATGAGTGCCCTCAGCAGGGAGCAGGGGCCTGGAGCCTGCCCACCCTGGACACTGCCTCAGGAGGCAGGGCAGCCCGGCCCATGACTAAGCCTAGAGGTCAGGCCTGCCTGGGCCACACACGGGGGCAGGGCAAGGGCTTCCAGCTATCGGCTGTCTGGGCACATGGAGGGCTAGCCCAGGAGGGGCTCACTAGAGGCCGGGTGGGCGTCTAAGCTCTGTGCACTCGGCTGAGGGCTGCAGCCCGCCTGGGATCCCGGCCCCCACCCAGCCTCAGTCTCTCATCCACGCAGTGGGAGCACCAACTCCCTGGCCCTCTCCAGATCAGCAAGAGCTCAGAGGGCCCCAGGAAAGGGGAAGGCGGCCGAGGGCCTGGGATGGGGCTGCCATGCACGCTGCAGCACTGCCCTCTGCTGGCCGTGTCCGGACCTGCACCCTCCCCTGGGGTGAGAGGAAAACACTGGAGGCCATTGGACACGGGCCCAGGAACAGGGGGGCTGCTTCTTGCTGGGTGAGGGGCTTCCGGGAGGAGGGCCCTGTGCACAGAGCTCCTGAGGGCTCCAGGACTCTGGGCTCCAGAGCTCAGCAGGACGGCACAGCCTGCCCGCTCGGGCCCAGGGCGCCTCCGCTCACCTTCTCATCGGGCGTGGGGGAGAACATCTTCTCCTCCAGAGGATGCTTGGAGAAGTCGAATGGGTAGGACACCACCAGGTCGCCCCCGTGCAAGCTGGCTGACAGCACGAAGGGGGCCGTCCGCATCCACTTCATGATGGCCTTCGTCTCGGGGGCCACCTGCCCAGGGTAGAGGAGCCACCTTCAGGACTGGGCATGGGCCTCCTGGCCATGCCTCGGGCACCCACGCCTTGCCCAGGCCCTGACACCCAGCCTGCCCAGGGCCCTGCAGAACTCCAGCCCGGCCTTTCCTATTCTGCCTAGCCTCCAGCTGGCTCAGGAGGGCCCTCTGCCTGGGGCACATGCTCGCCTCATGGGGAGGGCCCCAGGTAGCCTCCCAGGGCCTTGGCAGGGACAGAAGGCTCCCGAGGCCTCCGCAGCTCTTGACTGCCCTTTGTCCCTGCACTGAGCAGATGATGCTGGCTGCAGGTGCACCTGCCCACAGGAAAGCCAGGCCCTCCAAGGAGACAGGCCAGTCCCACTCAGTCTGTGAACACCCAGCATGCAGCAGGGTGCACAAGCCTGCCAAAGAGCAAGCAGGTCGATACCGGCAGAGGTCCCCACAGCATCGCCTGGGCCAGGGCCAGGCAGCTTCAACCAGGTGCAGGGCTGTCGGGGCCCTGCCAAGAGTAGGTGCTTCCAATACATTAATCCCCTGACTCCCACCAAATCAGTGAGGTGTTCTCTCCATCACACGGGTGGACTCTGAGGCTTGGGGGCCCAGGTGCTCTTGCCCCCAAGGAAGGATGACCCACATGTCCCAGAGTAACAAGGGCCCAGATGGAGGCCTCGACCAGAGGCTGGATTGCAGCCCCGGGCAGGCAGGGGCAGCAGCGGCTCCTACCTTACCCCACCAGTAGTGCTCCGGGATGGGGATGTGGTCAGTACGCGCGCCACGGACCGCGGCCAGCCGGTAGTACTCAGATGTCAGGTCAGGGAAGTTCCGGTTCAGGTCCAGGTTCTGCACGTTCTGCCTCCCGCTTGTCCATCCGTTGTAGCCGGCACCCTGGAAATGCCGGCCAGCCCCGGTGAGAGTGAGCACCACGCAGACTCCTGCATGGAGGCCCCCAAGGGCAGGGGCTGGAGCCAGGAGTGTGGCTTCCCTCTGGCTCTCAGCGATGGGTTGGGCAGCAAGCCACCCTGACCTTCTCGCCCACCACTCCCTGTCAGCACACCATAGGATGATACGTGCCTGCCCCCGCCCCCAAAGCAGGACCTGGCCAATACCAATCCCTGCCAAGTCCTCGTCACCTGGAATGGTAGGCACAAACAGACCCTCGGCAGCAACGAGGGAATGAGGTGGTGTCGAGGGCAGCCGCCCACACATCGTGCACCAGGAACACTCACCTCCGCAGCAGCCACCTCATAGCCGTCGGGATTCATGGAGGGCAGCAGGTGGATGCGGGTGGTGTTGAGCAGGCGCTGGATGCGGGGATTGCCCAGCAGGTACTCGGAGCACAGGTACTGGGCCAGGTAGATGAGCATCTCCCGCCCCACCACCTCATTGCCATGGATGTTGCCGATGAGTTTCACCTCAGGCTCCACTGCGGGGAGAGACACCAATTCGGGGCATCATCTCAAGTCCTTGGGGACCCCACTCAGCAAGTGTGACCAGATGTACCTGGACCAATTCGTACTTGTTTTGACCCAAGAACCTCTGCATGACAAGGGCTCCTGAAGGCCAGCACTTGCAGGGCAGGTTTCTTATGTTCAGCCACAATCATCAGCATGACGAGCCAGGATGCACTCATGTGATGGGCGTCATTCGCTCCTGTGACACACTGATACTCACTTTCCACGCGTGCACAAGTCAAGCACGTTGGTGCTTAGCTGGGAAGGCAGTTTGCCCTGGGAGGATGGGTGAAGGGATAGGTGGGTGGGTGGATGGATGGGTGGGTGGATGGGTGGATGGGTGGGTGGGTGGATGGATGGGTGG